>JAPKLY010000048.1:953151-973924 GCA_026898435.1 Prunella vulgaris
CCCAAAAAAAAAAACGTTAGGCTGACAGGTTTAATTGAGTTTAGGTAGACAATTCTAAATATGACACAATAACACAAATACAACGAACCAACTAGTTAAATTTGAAAAAGAAAAAAAATCAAATGTATCTATGACTCATTATTCTGTAATTTTATTGGAATTTTAATATTTCCACATCGTATTTTATCAATGTAAAATTGTACTGTGTATATTGTACACAATACTGTAACATTACAATACAAACTCCACTGAATTTTTTTTATTTTTTTTCCTTATTGCGTCGACACTAAATTTTATCATTCACCAACGACTAATTCCGTAGATTTGAATGGAATTATACTAACCTGGAAGAGTATTTGCCGAAATGCCAGAGATGAACCATTCTAAGAAATGTCAAACGTACCTCGAGCATATTCTTATTTATAAGTACAATACTCCGACCAAACAAACGATGAAGGTTGAAATCAACTATTGGCTATGCAATCTTTTTTAAAAGAGGGCAAAGTGAAACAGCAATTATATTCACCCTCCTACATATTTCAATTTTTGAAAAACTTGTTAACAAAACCTTGGACAGGACCCCCGAAACCTGCTCCCAGTGTTTCAGTCATATACTTTACCTGCAAAGTCGAAGTTTCTACGAGCTTCAGATGATAACTTTAGACGTACTGTAACATGTAAATGGCAGAGAGAGAAGATTCCGTACGACGTATAACCTTACAAACCTCAGCATTGAATGATCTCAGGGTTAAATTGCAAAACATGATATGGAATTTAGTTATAAGAAATTCATACTCTTACCATTGAAAACACTTAAGACTTCCCATACTGTTCCGCAATTTTAATGTGCACAAAATCGTTTATTGACATCTAGAGTAACACAAAAGCTTGTATCAACTCCGGTTTGTTAATTATCACTGTTACCATTATACACTATCACTGTTATGTATATTCACTATCACTGTTATGCATATACAGTATCACTATTAAAAAATCAAGTATATTTTTGTAACAATGATAGTGATTATACATAACAATGATACGAGTTCATGTGGACCCGGGTTCACAAGAGGCCTACTGCTAGAGTAATGATACCACGGAGACTGAAAACACCACAAAAGAGAGGTGTACTATAATTATGCAAGATTAGTTAACTAAGTATTTGTTTTTTCTAGTTAATGCATTTTGTTATTAAGAAATTCTGGACTTGATGACGTCAACTGGACAACAATTAGGGGTTAAAAGAGTCCAGCAATACCACCATCTTAGGGAAAAGCTGAGTGGCCTTATTGAAGGCAAGTTTTCGAACCTAGATTTGTATTTCTATTCAACTTATGTGCTTAATTTAACAGAAAGTGCGGCTCCCATTAAACTACAAAAACAATGGCCTTAGAGAAAAGAGACTTAACTAGGACGTAAAACAATAGCTATCTGCAGCAACACTTCCAGGGGATAATGGGCTCATACGAAGTTGGATTTTATTCAATATTATCTCTTCTGGAATTCTTAGATTGCTTCTTCGACTAATTTATTGCTTCTGTCCTCTTGTTCCAGTAGTAAGGATATCTGTTGTTCACTACTTTCACTTTTAAAAAAAAGCAAAAAAATATTTGTAACAGAACAGTGGAATTGTCAGTGAAGTTCAATATCTTGATCGAGTTGCCATTCATAATTTGATCCAGTCATTCAGTGAATTGTGAGTGTCATGAAGAAACAGATGTTCATAATTTTGCTTTGCACTATAATTATAATTCTCTCCTTTAATCTGGATCGACGAACATAATACATATGTAAAAGTTGGTACAGAATAACACACATATTATACATATATAGTGCCATAGGACTTGTATCTTGAGGATAGAAATGTAATAGTTTGTTGTACCACCCAAAAAAAAGTAGAATTACATTATTATATAGATATAACAGTGAAATAAGATTCAATACTTATTTAGATATAAAATAAAATTAATTTTCAACTTTTTCTGTTAGATCTTTTGTGAGATTTTTAAATTCCAAGATTTATCTACTATCCTCTTGATTTTAAACTAATATTCTTGATATTCCAAAGAAATGAATTCTGAATTTTTTTTTCTATTTTCTTGATATTCACAAGATATACAAATCTCTTATTATTCCATTAAGATAAGATTTAAAAGCCATTTATAATCCTTATCTCATTCAAGCCCAATCATAATACACTTACATATATGAGATTTAACATGATATTCCCATTCACTATAAGCGATCAAACCCTATATATAATTTCTTCCAAGTACACGATTTCTTTACAGCAGCAAAGCCATACGGTATATTCTCTTTCAATTTGTATAATTTTCTATTCTGTTAATAAATTTCTATGTGAGAGTTAGGTTATAATGAGTGAATATATTTTAGCCTAATAAGGTTAATCGTGAAGTGGTGTAGCAGAGCATGATATAGGCTAGGAAATTGTTCCTTGAGATATTAATAAGTTTTCAGATGGTGATTTCTTATTAGTACAGGCTTTCAGTTAAAATAGTTTTATGTTATGTGGACTTAGTATATTAGGAATAAGATAAGTTTAATTCTTGGATTAAAACTACTAAACTAGTAATTAAAGGAGTCCTTAATTAAAGATTTTAACTTCCGTTCTGGTTTGAAACTAAATCATTAAAATAGCAAGTCTATTTGTGGATTAAGTATGTAAAAGAATTAATTTTTTTTTGAATTTTATTTTAGGATTTATAGATTTTTAATTTGAGGATTTATTTTATTAATTTCTATATAGATTTAATTATTTTATTAGGCTACCATGACAGCAAGGAGTAGGACATGAAATCATTGCATTCATTTCATCTACGGCATATTTTTTAAGGTGGGTTTTTCTTACTACTAAATGATAGGTTAATTTGTTACTTTATAAATGTTTTATGTGAATGGTAGTGTCGCTTGTCGCAGCCTAAAATTTACTATGTTATGGTGGTTGGTTGGTATATACAACAAACCTAGGTTGGTTCATCCAACAAGTCTATGTCACTATGGTTGGTTCATCCAACAAGCCTATGTTATTGTGGTTGACCTTGCCAACAAGCCTATGAAATTGTATGCATGTTTGTGAGTTAATAATGTCACTTGCATTATATATTTAACTGTGACAAATGAAACGCCACTGAGCTAGTTGTTTACTCACCCCAATCTCATTAATATTTTCAGATTGAAGAGCTGATGACGCGGAGAGGCAATGGATGATAGTCCTTCAAGTTATTTTATATTTAAAAAAATAAAATTTATTCATTAATCAAATTATTCCAAATTAAATATTCATGAGATAGTTATGTTTTATGTATGAATTATACTTTTAAATTAAGTTCCCTTTTTTAAAAAGCTATTTAATTTCAAGCTTTCCGGCTTCCGCTACGGCCAAGTGATTTTTATGTCATATATTTAGTTCATGTTTTTTTTTAAAATTATCAATTATTATTCTAAGTAAAATATGTTATGAAAAATTGGGGGGTGACATTTGTACATATAAGTGCACAAACACACATATAATTCGCATAGGAGTCAAGTCTTGAGGATAGAATAAGCAAAATGCAAGAACTGTCCTCTCTCCCATCAAAACTCAGAGCAACGAGAATAGTTGCAGGACTAGAAGGACGAGTTATACATCTTGTACAGAGGTTATATATATATATATACATACATACATACATATATTTCAGGTATTGGGTCCATTTACTATGTATACTTAAACAAATGATTGTGGAACCATTCAGAACGTCCAAATTTGTAAACAAAAAGTAGAATCAACATATTTAACAATGCCAGGCATAGACTGCATTTTGGGTGCATAATGCCTCTCTTTTCTAGAATTTGTAGAGGATAGAGAAAAAAATGCTGTCATATGTGGTATAACATAGTGGCTATTGTATCTTTTATGAATATAATGTCAAATCAACAAGTAGACAGTTGATTATATACTCAACTATGGTATCAAATGTATAGTGCCCAAATTTACCAACAGAAACCACTCAAGCAAGTTATTCATGAAATCCCTAATACACATAAATGATAATCAACAATTAATCTGATATAACCCTCATAAAATAGTCGGGGTCCTCTTTCTCACTAGTTCTAGGGCAAGAAACGCCATGTCCAAGTTTTTCATGTAAGTTGTTATATGAGGATCCTGTACTACTATGGATATATAATGTAAGGATAAGAAGGGCAAAGATAACCACAGCCAATTGAAAAGGGATTTAAAGCAACTCTGAATTCTATTTGCTGAATTCTAATCCATTTTCAGTATATAGTGGTTTTCTAAACGTATAATTAGATTGTGGCACTAAAACACAATACAAGGAAACTGAAACACATGGTTACACAAGAATTGTGCAAAACATGGAGAAATTCTATATATGATCACATAGGTCAGAAAGAAGAGAATAGTATGATCACCTCTTGTACTGTTTTTTTCAGATCAAATGCTTGTCTCACTCGTTCATCCAAGAAGGCCCATGTTTCTTGAAAACCTATCAAAAGAGAGCAAGCTAATGAACAAACTCAATGCAGATAATATATAGACAATACCATCTTAAACACTCTCCCAGCCAATCAATGGACTACACAACTGCATTTTCTGATATTCAAACACAGCTTAAGAATGAACTGCGCAGAAACATTAGTATAGATACACTACACCAAAGGGTGGAAATTTAAAGGAGCGAGCTGCGAATTCATAAATGACATTCAGGTGTTAAGTATTTATTGGGAGAAGAAGAAAGCCCTGCAGAAAATTCACATGAATCACCGGAAAAATTCCAGCCAGGGTTGCAATGGGAAAGGAGGGACGAGGGGTGATTTTTTGCGAGAAACAGCCTAAAATCTGATTATCTATGAAATACGCAAATAATTTTTGCGAAGAGCCGAGGCGAGAAATCAGCTCGTAACTCGATTGGCATCAAAAAGTGATAAGCTGGCAAGAGAGTATTACACAGAACCGCAATGTGATGTAAAAAGACAAATGTAGACACTAACCTTGGGAATTATCAGTCAGCATGTACAGTTCAGTTGTGGAGTATATCCCGCCAAGAATTGTGCGTTTCACATACCAATCAATATCAGTGGCCTTATCACCAGCAGCATGCCAGATCTCGTCAACGAGCATTGCTCTCTGCTTGAAACTTGTGGAAATATTTAAAGGTTGCGCCTACAATATAATAAATTTAGGGAAGTTGGCGAAGAAGCTAGAGAACAAAGCCAACAATTATAAGTTAATTAATTGATTAAGTTAAATTAAATTTCACCTGTATGCTGAGTGCTTGAGGCCACTTTGAAATGTATGGAGCCTGCATCTCTAAGCGAATTCTAACAAGCTTTGCCACACGGTGACTAGGAATTATGTTACTCAAATCCTCCTTGTCAATTATGTCTAATAACCTTTGCAGACAATCATCCATGAAATACTGAACCAAAAAAATCAGGACTTGGTGAAGAACCTTGATTAAAGGCTATTCATAGGTGGCATATAATTTACATTATGCTAAACAAAGCTCCCGTATACATATAATCAATCACCTTTAATTAAATGCATCAAGTAAAAAAAATCAAATATCCATGTACACCAGAATCCAGATATAGCTTTTTTTCCGCAATTACGTTAGTAATTTTATATCTGAATTGCTATACATATAGTTTGAACTATTACGGGCATTCGATCAACAGAAAAGGGAAATTGTTGAACAGGACATTTCTTGACAAATGGGCTACATCGAATATTCAACCTAAAGGTAAGTCAGGGGGTGTTCGCAAACTCTAGTCTAAACTTAGAAGCACTTTAGAAAGCTAAAACTGTGAGGGGCCGCTTAAAAGTAAGAGCTTCTGCCTCGTCCACTAGAGTTTGCAAACACCCCCTCAATGCAGTTATTGCTAATGAGCATTATCATGATTAAAGTATGCAAGTGTTCAGAATCCCACATATAACCAAAATGTTGCAGAACTAAAAGATGAGAAGGTAGACCCTTTGTTTTCCAAAGAAAACATGAGCAGACACTGCAGTTTACAGAAATTTAAGTTTTGAGTCCCTACATCAACAAGGGATTTTATTTACAAAAAAAAAAAAAAAAAAGATCGTCTACTATGTCCTTGTTGCAATTTCCTGTTTCCTTTCCTCCAATGCATATAAAAGCAAAACAAGTTGCAAAGTTTAAGAGTTATACCTCAACTAGAGCAGCTTCTTTCTTAGGAAAAGATCCTACAATAGCAGGAGAGATACCAATGTCTCTTGCTCCAGCAATCATAGCAGCATCACTCCATCCCAATCTAATCTGCCCAAGGAAATTCCACAAACCAAGCAGTAAGTCGTCTTCTCAATAATTTGGCTACACATAGTTTGGAATTAGAACTCCCAACCCAAACAAAATGAAACAAATACAACCGATGCCTTCACCATCATTGAACCCATAGTTAAATTTTCATAGTGTAGCTAATATCAATATCTTCAATTTTGACCATACGCCAAGAGAGAGAAGCGATAAGGGATTTGGAACGTGTTGAGCTACAATTGAACATACAACGGGTCCATCTGATTCGGGTTAATTTCCCCCAATTCGGACTCAAAAAGTTCTAATTCCCCAAATGAATGTACAGTATTATAAATGTTCACGCACTCCCCAAGAAATGCAAACAAAATAAAAACCCCATGAATTTAAGCCAATCAGCACTAAACCGAAAGGATGTATGCAGACAAGCAAAAAAGAATTGAAGAAGAGACCGAACCGCATGCGGAAGGGAAGCCTGAAGAACACGCGCCTGTTCTTCCTGCCAGTGAGCTTTAGGGCCTGGTTTATCTCTAATGCTCTGGCCTTTATTCGATGACGAAGAATTAGAGGGGCCAAAAGCATCCGGCCCATGATTTTGGGCATTTTCTGGGGCAGCGGCCGCTGAAAACGGCGCCTGATGTATAATAGGGGCTGAGAAACGAAGAGGAGAGGGACGCCGGCACAACGCCGGGAGCAGCCTTCTCGCCGCCGATCGATACATAGAGCTGGTAACCAGAAATTGTTATGCCACGTACACAGTTGTGAAACTGCAATTGAGGGCTATTACCGGCCACGTTTGATTCAACGGAAGTTAAGAATATTTGATGAAATTGTTAAATTACAGAAACTTATATACTCCCTCCGTCCCAGAGCAATTTACAAGAGAGGAGGGGCACACAAATTAAGAAAAAAATAGAATAAAATAAAAAAAGTAGTGTTTTGAGGGTTAATTGGGTAAAATTTTATATAAAAAGTAAAAAAATTAGTTAGATTGAGTCTAATGTGGGTCCAAAAAGTGAAAAAATAATGGTATTTTTGTGTAAATATGTAGATATTGTGAGGGTAAAGTTTATAAAAGAATTTCTTTTTTTGGGTCTGCAAGTTCCTTTGGAACGTCCCAAAAAGAAAAACTTGCAAGTTCCTCTGGGACAGAGAGAGTACAAATTTCTACGATAAAAATATTTATCTATAAATCTATAAATATATAAAAGTAGCAGTAATTATACAATTGATCGATGATTTATACAATTGGTCGATGATTTTACTGGCGAGTGAACAGTCACTCGCTCAACAGTAAAGACGTGACTTGCACTTCCTACAAGAGCGACTGAACAGTCATCTTTAAACCATCATATCCGAATCTAATTTTGTTATTTTTTTGTACATTCACAGGGACGCTAATTTTTAGTTACAAATCGCAAACAGTTTGCAAAAAATGTTGAGCCCACACTTGCAAAAAATAATTTTGAAACCCTAATAAAATATAATCAGATTCAATTATACCTTCAGTTTACAGCGTGGCCGTGGACGGCAGGGGGTGCGTCGCGTGTGGCAGCGCGGAGGCGAAGCTGCGACTGTGTCTGATGTAGCGCGTGGGAGGAGTCGGCGGTTGAGGTGGAGGAGGCAGCGATGCCTAGCCGCTGAAAATCCGAGAAGAGAACCAAGACTACAATGTGGATAAGTGGGTTTCTGAAATTTGGTCAAGGTAATTGACACTAGCCTATTTAGTGAATGCACTACCTGATAAATACATTATCCTCTGTTCATTAATTTTTTTCAAAATTTTGTTACTTTTTCAGCAATATTTTTCGAACACAGTGAAAATTGAAAAAATGTTCGAATTTTTTTTCAAAAACTTGTAAAATTTTGAAAAATATTACGGAATTTTTTTTAAGTCAGTGTATTTATCATTTTGGCTAATGCTAATAAACTGGGCCCTGAAATTTTAGGTTTAGATATAGGTCTTATGGGCCATTAATGAAATCTTAGCCCAATTTTCTCATTTATTTATTTTACATAAACATATTTATTATAAGATAATGTGCTAATTTTATTTGGTACATAATTATTTTTATAATATGAGATTAAATTAAAAGGAAAGACATAAATGAGTGTGACCTTAAATAAATAAGGTGTATTTTATTAATTTTTGTAAATATTCATAATTTTTTAATAAATATCTATTATATTTTTTGTAAAATGACAAATACAACTTTCTTTTATATTATTTAATCAAAATTTTGTCAATTTTATTAGTTTGTTAATTGTAATTTCTGATTATATAAAAAAGCAAGTTTAATTTAATAAATAAAAAGAAATTAAGAATTTTGCACTGATTGTCTCATTAAAAGATTATCATTTATCAAAATACATGTAATAAATTCAAATTTTAAATTTGAATAGTAGACAAATTCAAAATTTAAATTTGAACCATAGACTTTCATTTGCTCATACCCTACTTTTCAGAAAAAATGATTGTGTTTAATTTTAATATACAACTAATAAACTATAATATTATATGGAACTCTGATGTCATAGTTAGCAATTATTGACCTCATTCACAGTTCGCTTTAGTGACATATTAAAATATTGGGTCAATAAATTTAATTAACGGATTTATTTTACTTTCACAATATATTATCATATTCATTAAAGTTTTTTCAAATTTAATTATTCAATTATTAATTAACATAATTTCCTTACAAAATATGCATGTAATATTTTTTACACTTTATTCAACAACAAAAGATACGAATATTTATGTAAAAATAACAATAATAAAAATAAATATTATATATATTTTATATTTTACAAATCGTGCAAGTGCACGGGTGATATACTAGTTTTTTAAAATTTGCGGGTCTAAATAAGGTCGGATTGGATTTGAGTTTTTTTTTTTTTTCAAAATTCGCGCAACTTGTAATTTCAGTCTTTTTCGCTCTCAAGTATGTTACAATTTGGCAAATGCATGTTATTTTAAAGCAAAATATTTGTTACAATCAAACTAAATGTTGTTTTCTACACATATTAATTTATTTTTGTAGAAGTAAATATTTTTCATGCAATGTAACACATGTATATGTTACATTGTATGTGCAACACATATTTATTCTTAATAAAAATACAGTTTATCCTATAGCAACATATATATGCTCATATAATAACACAAATTTAGGAGCAAATATGTAACGCCCCGGATCCAGAATGTCAGTCTTTGCCGCATAAAGCACTCTGAACTCGGATCGTCACTTAGTAACTAAAAAAACGAGCTTAAAATTTTCTTTTCAGAATAAAACAATATGCGTAAATGAAATACTTTGCAGCGGAAGATCATAGGTATTTAAACATATGTGGGTCTGGTCTTTCATTAGCCTCTTATCAACATAGAAAAGGAATACTCGTGTATAAAATCATCATCGAATAACTCTCAAAGATTTGTTACTTGATACCATACTAAAATTTATTTTAAAAATGATTACATAATTATTTAATTTATTCATAAATATATATATATATATATATATATTGCATCATATTTAGGGAAACTCCGTGTCACTGCTGCAATTCCGACCCCTCGCGATCATTTCCTGAAAAAATATCAAACTGTTGGGGTGTGAGATAAAATCTCAGTGAATGACTTGTATGCTCTTATACACATTGATGTGATCCTGAAAAGTTGATAATTTTACCCTTCCCCGATTTAAATATTAAGGTAAGATTAAGGTTTGTTTTATTATTAATTCTTACTTGCATTTCATACTTGTGACAACATTTAACCCCTCTCAAGGCAGATGACCCTCTCAAGTTCATCAATAAATGTTGTCTTGCCACTCTCATGGCTGATGACACTCTCAAGTCTATCAATAACATGGTTTTGCCACTCTCATGGCTGATGACCCTCTCAAGTTCATCAATAGCATGGTTTTGCCACTCTCATGGTTGATGACCCTCTCAAGTCCATCAATAACATGATTTTAATTCTTATATATTTGTGTTTGATTAGTTTACTTCAGAAATACATCAACGGTCCATATAACATTATCGGCTAATACAGATAGTGTCACCCACCTTTTAACTTTTAAAGATAAAGTTACAAACTTTCTTGAAATAGGATTTGAAACTTAGGAGCATATAGACACGTCCGAGCTCTGACTTGGGCCGCACTTCACCTAGCACTATTTTCTTACATCTTTAGTGATCATATTTATTTCACATAATTGTTCTTCCATTTGGTTAATCCATTTACAATTTTCGATTCGTGTTTTAGTACAAAGACTTTTTATAAAAGCTTTACTTCTTTCTTATAAAATGCAACATATAGTCGATCATAAATATTCATAAGTTTAACAAGAGCATCAAGCTTTATTTCTTTAAACGGTTTTAGAAAACTAAAATGTTGATTTAAATGTATATCAATTATACATTTAAATTATAAGTTCTAATACGTTTGTGTTTATTCCATAGCACAATAAAAATCACATACTTAGATATATTTACATTTTAAACATGTATATAACAAAATTACACACTTATATAATAACAAACATTTTGCTAGAATAAATACTCGTCAAAAGATCAATTAAATAGTCTATAAGTTCAACACGTTCTTGGATACATAATTAAGCTTGCAGACAATGAATAAATTAAACACATAAGTAAATTGAAGCATGTAGATTATAAATTGACTTAAAAAGGTCTGAATAAATTTAGTTTGTGAGGTTCTCTTGGTCTTAGTCCTTTAATTTTTCTATAACTTTAATAAATTTGTTACAAGTATTTAAACTAGAAATAAAAACACAACAACTTGTAAAACTGTATATTAACATACATGGAATTAGAATATATTTCGAGTCTTAAAAGAAAATAAGTTTAAGTATAAGTCTTATCAAATTTTGACATAATAATAAAGAAACGTCGCAACTTGTTTTACAGCTACTCAGACACTTTCAAAATTCATAATTTTCGTTATAATAACACATAAGCATATATACTACATAAATATGATTTGTTATAATACTAAAAGAATATGAAAAAAGTTATATCTTCATTTTTTTCTAAAAATGGGACAATGTTCCCTTGCATTTTATTCCATTTTTAAACATTTATTTCTCCTAAGATATGGATCCTATGAATGTCAAATTTCGCAAACTTATACTACTCCAGCTCAAGATATCAGCATATTTTTATTTTATTTTATTAACAAACGAGATAAGAGATATACGTGTTCAAAGTAGCTAGTTTGGACCTTACATAATTTACCTCTAAAGTCTTTGCATGTTTTCAGCTACACCATTGCTTTTTAGTCTAAACGAAATTAAATTAAAAATACTTATAAAGTTCTAAAAATAATAAAATTAAACATGGTGTCTCTTTATCAAGTTTAGATCATGATAAAAGTTTTACATCACAGAAAGGATTTATTAAACATGACAACTTGTGCAAAATATTGACAAAGGTACAATCTGGACACATGTTTTTCAAAAATCAGTATCTCTTAAGGATCAACTCTAAAAATCACCAAACTTGACCAGAATATAGTATACTTCAAATAGAATATCTACTCAAAATTTCATAAATTTCTGGTTGCTAGAAATATAGAAATCAAGACAATTGTCAAGATTTCAAACTGAACATATCATTTTTAGAAAATTATTTCTCCCTATTCCTAAGTCTGATGATCACGAAAATTAGACAAGTTTTAGTTCATCATTAATATATCACTCAGTAAAAATATCAAGATTTTATCATGGCTGTAAATATGAAAAACGAAATCTGAAAGTAGCTGCTCATAAGTCCACTCTATGTTGGACACCTTAATTTAGAAAATTCGCATCTCCTTCGTTTTAAGTCTGATCATCTCATGTTTTGGATATGTTGTAGACATCTCACTGGAAGATGAACACAAAAATTTTCATAATTTTCTGAGTTGTTTAAAACATAGAAATTGGGTCCTCATATACAGGTGTCACAGTTTTGGTCCAATTTTACATGAGTCAACTTTAGGATTTTATTTCTCCTTCATATCAACTCCGATGGCCCTGAAATTCGGATATGTTATAGCCCATCATCAAGTTGTCATGTAGTAAAATTTTCATAATTTTCTTACGGCTATAACTATAAAAACAAACTAAAGAAGAACACTCACCACAGGTTCAGTCGGGAAAAACTACCATGACTTCAAAAATTCATAACTCCGTAATAATAATTCAAAACACCACCAGATTTGGACAGAACGTATTTAAGTCATACAAGAAGTCACAGAAAAAGTTTCATAATTTTCCGAGCATCGAAATATAATAAACGGTCTGAAATTCAAGATATATAAGCACTTAGAATGTTTGTAGGCTTCACCTTTGTAGTTTCCTTCTTGGTTCGTTGTCGTGACCGAAAATTCTTTGTTAACAACAGATTGTGGGCTACTATAGGATGATGGAGTGGGGTTCTTTTGATTATAAGAGCGAAAGAAAAGAGACCGAGTGAGAGGCGAGGCTAGTTGCTGCAGGAATTATGAGGTGCATAGTTGTATATATAGAGGGAGTGGGGAGAGAGACTTCTGAGAGGAAGTAGATTGTGGATTGGAAGAGTGGAAGTCAAGGTTATTGTGTGGTCATTAATAGAAAAAGTGAGGAATAATATTGGTCAAGTAAAATTTTTTAATTATTAATTTTTTTTTAGATATTTTTACTTTTCGTACAACATTTTATTTACCACTTGTATTTACTACATGTATTTGATATAAATTGTATTATTTCATCGTAAAGGGGTCGTATTTTAAAGATACAAAAATATCATAAATAACGGCTATTTTAAACGATCATATTTATACGTTGTAATAAATATTTCGTAAGTATAATTTTTTCATATATGTTTTAAATGTTTCGTTTGACTATATTTTGATATAGTAAAATTATTTAGACGAGATAAAATTGTCATTATCGACGTTTGTTATCATATTTTATAACATGTATAAATTTCGGATCGAAAAATATTCTTTACTTCAAAAGTCTCGTATTTAGTAAAATATATTTCTAACCTTAAAAGTTTATTCTTAAAAGTGCTAGGAGTCCTTCCGGCTCAGAATGCTCGTCCGTTTACCTGAAAATTGTGAACTTGAACACATATATTGCTCATAAAAATAAATGAATTAATTAATCATAAAATTTTATAAGAAGTTTTGGTTCGGGGTATTACAAAATATATGTTACAATTTTAGTAAATTTGTATTACTGTAAATGTATGTTACAATTTGAGTAAATTTGTGTTACTGCAAATGTGTGTTACATCTAGAGTAAATGTGTCTTACGATTAAAGTAAATGTGTGTTACTGTAAATGTATGTTACAATTAGAATAAATGTGTGTTACTACAAATGTGTGTTACTGCAAGATCAAATGTGTGGTACTGTATATACAAACATTTATTTATCCTTAGAAAAATATATATTATATTTTATATAACATATAAAAGGTATTAAATGATGTATTAGTACAAGAATAACATATTATTAACATAAATCAACAAAAAGAATAAAAAATAAATTAATTAGCACATATTTATTCTTGCAAAAATACATATTTTCTTTATAGTTACTTGAAAAGTACAAAAAATTAATTTTTTAAGAATTAGTATCACATATTTTGTCTAATTGTAACACGCATTTGCCCAAATTGTAACATACCTGGTAGCAAAAAAAAAACCTGGAATTACAAGTTGCGCGAATTTTGAAAAAAAATATATCAAAATCTGACCCGACCCGGTTTAGACCCGTGAATTTTCAAAAATAGATATTTCTACTATAGAAATATCTACATAAGTGTTGCTCTTTATTATACATATATCAACCTAGTATATAACCCGCGTACCAGCGGGAGGTGATTCACGAAAAGTATTTATAATATATATTTTATAACAAAAAATTTAGTTGAATTTTTTATTATACACTAAAAAATTTATGATGTGTATTGTTATTAAATATAGTGTCATTTAATTTGATATTATTTATCAAATAAGATATTTGCAATTCAAAATGTTTGGAAATAGTTTTTGTGAAAGAGTAATTTTATATTGATTTGCTATAATAAAATGAAAATGTTGATACTAATATATGGTAGACCCAATTTTTAATTATAGAAAATACACATAGTAAATAAAAATAAATGAGCTATGTATATATTGTTACTTTATATATAATAAACATTACAAATTTCTGAACACCATTTGTTACTATATAATAAACAACATTTGTTGTGTGATTGCATGATTTTTTTTATCATCTAGACAAAGTATTTTCAATTCACTTTTGCTCCTGATCCTGGAGATGTCCATATGTAAAAACAGGCTTCGACAGGTAAACACACACAGTTGATAGCGATTGTCCCTGACTTTTATTTGTCGTCATTGCGAAACACAAAACAATTAGAAACTGTCTCCTCTGAAAAGTTACAGGTGATGTTTGATCAGACGTACTGAGAAGCATTCGTGGAATATACACCCTACTACTAATGTTTCTTCCAGAAATTATTTTTGCTTCAATGATGTGTTTTCCTAGTTTTGTTGTAATCAATTTGGTTACGTTGCATGGTCCTGATCTTTGATCAATATTTCTGAGAAGCATTACTGTAACACCTATCTTCAAGAGCAAACAGTGATTAGGTAATCTGCTACACTTAATAAAATTCAAATAATCAACAGAATACAATTCTGTGTTGTTGCCATATTTGTTTTCCCCACTGAAAACATTATCACAAATAAGGTACTCAACTACATCACCTGGTATCAACTTCAACACATTCTCATTAATATATTCCACCACTTTGTGTGTCGGGGTAAGTATTGCTCTGTCATCGAAGTAGACATTAGTACAAAAGTCATCAGTTATTGATGGGTAAATGCAATTCACAATAGCATGTATTGGATCATTAAGAGCATATATGAGATGTTCTTCTGGAATCTCGATTTCAAGGAAACCATCATCACTATCACCAATGTTGACATCTCCAAGCTTTAGAAATCACCATCACTATCACTATCACCAATGTTCTTCTGGAACTCAACAGTCTCTTCAGAATTTCTGTTTGGCTCAGAAACGGGAGTTTGCAATCTCATGTTCCTAGATAACCTCAGAACTTTGCAAAAATGCCAAAGATGAGAAGAATTAATCGTTGAGTACACAATATCCTCTCTTGCACCCTTAGGTATCATTGGAAGTATTTGTCTAAAATCTCCACCTAAAACAATTATCTTTCTACCAAAAGGTAAATCAAATGGTGACCTATCAGATTTTCTAATAATATCTCTCAAACTTCGATCCAATGCCTCAAAGCAATATCGATTAATCATCGGTGCCTCATCCCATATTATAAGCTTTGCCTTTAAAATGAGTGCAGATAGGTTTGATGCAGGATGTATATGACATGTTGATGATTCATCAATGTTGATAGGTATTGAAAATCTAGAATGGGCAGTACGTCCTCCAGGTAGTAGTAATGATACAATTCCACTTGAAGCAACGTTTAGTACAATATGACCATATGATCGCACAGCCACTGACAATGTCGAACAAAGAAATGTTTTTCCAGTACCACCGAATCCATAAACAAAGAATATCCCTCCCGTATCCGTCCAAACTGCTACAAGTATTTGATCATACACACATTTTTGTTCATTATTTAATTTACAAAATAATACCTTATGCTCTACATCCATTTGTAATTGAGCATAATTTAGTTCCTCCTGTATGAGGTGATTATGACCTTCTGACGATATTATTTGATCAGGATAAGGCATTGTCTCAAACCTTCTAAGACTGGTTCCATTCCGCTGCAGTATTTGCTCTATGTCAACCAAACTATAATTCTTCAATTTGTGATCGTTTAGGCGCAAATCTAAAATAAATTTGTTTAAAAAGTTAGCAATATGATAATAGTTGTAATTATCTGTAAATACATTTACTGTAAATATATGCACATTAATTCATCTAATTAATTGTATGATATATAAGTGTATATTATAAATAAATAAATTAATAATGAATTCATACCTGGCATATTTAAAATTCTTCTCTGCCTTTGTAAGATATCATCTGAAATACACTCCCAGGTTTTGTTAAACACATGTTCCGGCGATGACATGCTTGAAGACATAATAAGAATAGCAAATAAATTACACAGATAATTTGTGGATGCCCAATTACTTGCCTCAACTATTCCGTCGACATATTCTCTATTATCACTTAACAATCCTAATGAGTAACATGCATCTTCGAAATTTGGATACAAAATTTCATTAATTGTACGAATATCTTCATAGCATGTAACACCTTTAGTGTGTGGAATTAGTAATCCCAAGTAATGATGTTCCTGCACCCGGAGAAAAGTGATGCAATCTTCCAATGGAGAATCCTTGTTGTCTAGGATGCCATTCACGTTTATGAGAATTCTAGATAAACTTTGATGGAAATTCCAAGTATGTAAGGCCCCTTGTTGATTCATGTTCGTTGTTGTATGTCATCCATGCAAGAAACATTGATTGTTGAGAAGTTGGTCTATCAACTACATCATCTATACAATCATAATCATTAAAAATCACACATTTATTCATTTGGAAGATGGAAACTCAACCTTTGAACTAGAGGAAACATGTAGTGTATGTCATACTCCATTATTCTCCACACAGCTTCACATGGAGATATGTAACGCCATGTAATAAATTCACATATCTCATCAAATGACTTAATATCAGATTTTCCATCTCTGTTGTGGGTAATAGTTGTAGTTATTCTATCTAGACCCTTGTTAATATACTTGAAAATATACTTGATGGATTTATTTTTGTTGCACCATTCAACATTTATATGTGCTTGATATGTGGATAATAAAGTTGAACTGTAGGGCACAACAAAACTGTTATCCAAATCAACATCCCCTTTGGTAACTGTAATACCATTATTTTTTTCTTTTATACAATGGGTAACCATCCTCGTCGACTGTTGTTTTTCGTTATACTGTTTCGGAAAATGTTCTCAACGTCTGTTTTTTTCCATGCAAGGAGCTTTTCAATTTGCATTTTCACATGGGTCGTGCATCATGAATTCTGATACTAGCTCATGCAATTTGATGTTGTCATCTTTGCTAGGAATTTCAGTAGAAATGATAAGATCAACATTGCTCACTGTAGGAATCTTATTTTCATTATGCAAGAACAATAGAATATGGGCATGAGAGAGTCCTCTTTTTTGAGAATTAATAGTACATATCACTACATATGAAATATTTGGATTATTTTCTCTTCTATATAGTTGGTAAATATTTAATTTTTTTATGAAATAAAAAAATAATGTTGGTATAAAAAACTTGCTTGCTTCAAGTGGTCCAAATAATTTATTGTCCTTGAAATTCTGCATAAGGTGATCCAGTTTCATCCTGAACATCCGACAAAGAATGTATGGTCTATCTTCTGATTTATCCTTCAAGAATCTTGTTATTTCAGGCCATTTAGGATTGCAAGTAAATGTGATAAATAGATCAGGGTACAAATACTGCTTGCAAATAGCCATGACATTTCGAAAATTTTGTTTCATGTAACGGGGACAGCCTGTGAATGTTGATGGAATAATTCTTTTTCCAAATGAAGAAGGATGTGTAGCACCTCTATGAACCACACCTTGTAGATTATTATACTTTCCAACCCTCAACTGTAGTTGATTATTCCGAATATATGATATTCTTTCTGAATCAATCATAGTATAAGCATCCACCAGACACTGTTGAAACAACCTTCTACAATTAAATAAAATAGTTGGTTCATTTTGTCTTTCATGCATTCGCTATGCAAAGAACTCACGCATTGTAAGTCTGACTCTTTTTCTTGATGTGGATGAAGCACCCTTGTGCAGGATTCCAAGACAATAACCATCTTCCCCATATGGAAATGTCGAAGGATATTGAAGTGGAAGGTACGAAGGGTGAAACTCACTTATGAATTGTAGATGATCATCATGTGTTTGGAGAATAACATCTCTTGGCTGCATATTAATATCAATATCTTCAACAATCAGTGCTGCAACATTGGATGATGTTGGCAAGTTATGTATTCTACCATCTGTAGACCTTGCTTGATTTAACTTCAATCTCACAGATTCACCTTTTGCATTTCTAAAATGCCCTCTAGCTGTTCGAAATTAAATTGTCAAAGGATTCATCTCATCAACCATCCTCCTTAAATCGTCTACAATATAAGGATCTAATGATACAGTTGTATCACGACTATAAATGAATAAAGATTTTATTTATATTAAAGTTTTATGCATATAGATATATGTATTTGTATATATATATATATATATATATATATATATATATATATTTGTGTATGTATAAATGTACATGTATGCAATTTTTTTACTAACCTGATTGAAGATATTCTATTTTGTATTTCGTGCTTTGTATCATAAATGTAGAGTTGAGCGAATTTGGGATCATTTCCATGTTCTGGCAACAGGCTTCCAATTCTATAACAATTTGCACCTTGTATTCTAAATACATAAGGTGCATGCCCTTTATTGATAGAATTGTCTTGTATTCCCGCCATTGATGTGAAGTTGAACATCATGTTGTATGCTCGAATATTTTGTATGAAAATTTTACTCCTTGCATCTTTGCCAAAGATTAGGGTTTTCAACAACAGAGGCGGTTCAGTCATCTTCGGTATTTCCACCTTTCCATTTGAGCAACAATTGGGGAATTTGAGAGGCAAAATTATCTTTTTTTTTTTACCACTCCTTTCTTCATACCACATAAATGCATTACACTGGATACACGTGTATGCAGGATCTCCAAAGTCAATGTATATATACTAATATAAAAGAGGCTTCCTCTTGTTAATCTTTTTTTTCCAAAATACCCTTGACTTAATTTTCCATTTTCATTTGCACCCTGCCTCTATCAAGAGATACGTCTCTCCCTCTGTCTTCCATTACCCTTCCCCTTTTTTCATGCGCTGCAATTTTTTCTGATCGACTCACAAACCCACGCAAATTAACCTCTCAACAACCGACTCAAATTAGCCCCTGTGCCGAAGCTGGTAGTCGTCGCTCAAAGCAACCGCCGAATCTGCGTGAATTAAACAAAGCGTGCCTCGCTCTAGCCGTGTCGATCCATATTCAGCACTAACTCCGCTCGCTCGAGCCAAGGCTTCGCCTTGAGCCGCATTGTCACCCAGTAATCACCGACTACGACGCGTCGATTCAACGCGTAACTTTCTCCCTACACGATCACCAATCGGTAGATTTTTTTCCTTTAGGTTTACATCTTCTATGCCTTGGTGGTTAAATGGTAGACACGTGAGACTCAAAATAGCAAGTAATTACGAAAAAATGTGCGTAGCACGTGTAATCTAACTAGTTATGTTAAAATTATATAAAGTAATTAATATTATAAAAAAAGTAATATGTAATAATAATATTATTTAGGCTTAATTGCAAAATAAATCACCACCTTTTCGCGAATTGCAATTTAATCTAAACTTTTTGAATTTTGGCAAAATAAATCACCACCTTTCATATTTTTTGCAATTTAAACTTCGGGCACTTTGCCCCTTGCCCAAACGATGACGTGGATAAATTAATGCACATTCATCATCCCAATAAGCATTCACATTGTTAAATATCTAAAAAAATATATAAAATTATTAATATTATAAATATAAAAATAAATAAAAAACACATATAAATTTAAAAAACTTAGAGTTTTTTTTTAAATTTAAAAGTTTGAATATATTTCAAAAATAAATTAAAATTAGAAATAATTAATTAAACATAATATTGTATAAAAAATAAATAAATATTTTTGTTATATTTAAATACACAAGTAAATATATATATATATATATATATATATATATATTAAAAATATAAAAATAAAAAGATTTAAACAAAAATTTAAAATAAAATATTCAAAGTAAAATAAAAATATTCAAACTTATTTAAAATAACTTTAAATTTAAATATAATATTTTAAGGAAAAATATAACATATATAATCTTAATTTTTAAATATATTATTAGAATCATGAATTTTGGGTGAGCTTTTATAAATTTAAGAAATATATATAACTTTTAAAATAAGCAATTAATTAAATAAATACTATAAAAAATCTAAATACATATTCATTATAATTATTAAATAAAAATATATTAATCTATTGAGCAACACTTGTGTACAAATTTCTACCGTAGAAATATCCATTTTTAAAAAATTCGCGGATCTAAATCGGGTCAGGTCAGATTTAGACATTTTTTTCCAAAATTCGCGCAACTTGTAGTTCCAGGTTTTTTCGCTCCCAGGTATGTTATAATTTGGGCAAAGGCGTGTTACAATTAGGCAAAATCTGTGTTACAAATTCTTAAAAATTTAATTTTTTGTACTTTTCATGTAACTATAAAGAAAATATGTATTTCTGCAAGTATAAATATGTGTTA
>JAPKLY010000048.1:973934-1006278 GCA_026898435.1 Prunella vulgaris
TAAATATGTGTTACTTAATTTATTTTTTATTCTCTTTGTTGATTTATATTAATAATATGTTATTCATTTACTTAATACATAATTTAATACCTTATATATGTTATATAAAATATAATATATATTTTTATAAGGATAAATAAATGTTTGTGCATACAGTAACACACATTTGATCTTGCAGTAACACACATTTATTCTAATTGTAACACACATTTTCAGTAACACACATTTACTCTAATTGTAACATACATTTGCAGTAACACACATTTACTCTAGATGTAACACACATTTGCAGTAACCTAAATTTACTCCAATTGTAACATAAATTTCCAGTAATACATATTTACTCTAATTGTAACACATATTTGTTCCTCAATTTGTGTTATTATATGAGCATATATGTGTTACTATAGGATAAAATGTATTTTTATTAAGAATAAATGTGTTACACATACAATTTAACATATACATGTGTTACATTGCATGAAAAATATTTACTTCTATAAAAATAAATGAATATGTGTAGAAAACAATATTTAATCTGGTTGTAACACATGTTTTGCCTTAAAGTAACATGTATTTGCCCCAATTGTAACATACCTGGGAGCGAAAATCACAAGCTATGCGAATTTTGGAAAAAAATACTCAAATTCGACCCGACCCGGTTTAGACCCGCGAATTTTTAAAAATGGATATTTCTACGGATCTTTGACCCGTAGAAATTTGTATTTAAGTGTTTGTCTAATCTATTTTACTTAAAAATAAATGTTTTGAAATATAAATTATTTTAAAAAATTCACATACAAAATATTAAAAGAAATAAAAAAATATTCACTCTAAAAAATATATATAGAATTAAATTAAAAATTAAATAAATTACTTAAGTCAATTCTTAATTTTAATAAATATTCATATACATAATATTTATATTTTTTTAATATAAAAAATTATACATTTTTCTTAAAATTATAAGCTCACGCAAAATTCATGATGATAAAAATATTTTTTGAAATTAAGATTATATTTGTTTATATTTTTCCTTAAAATTTTAATATTTTAAATATATTTATCATAAATAAATTTGCATATTTTTATTATACTTTGAATATGTTATTTTAATTTTTTTAAATTTTTTTATATTGTTTATATATATATATATATATATATATATATATAAAACTTATGTATTTACATATAATAAAAAATTTATTTATTTTTGGGTTAATTCTATATAAATACACCACCTTTTACTCAACTTTCAATTTAATCTTAAGTTTCACGATTATTATAAAAAATCTCAACCTTTTAAAGAGTTTCAATTCGATACACTTTTTTTTCCGGTCAGCAACTGATAACGTGTTTCGCCGGAGCACTTGAAATGTTGTCACTCAGGCGTACACGTGTGAAATTACTTTTTATATTTTTTTTTCCACATCATATATCAAAACCTAAGATTTTTGGGCGATTTTGTTAATGGTTTTGAGTGTCGTTTCAAGTCCCTCTTGAATATGGTGAAAAACATTTTTTTTCCATGGTATTTCTCATTCAAAAAATATTTTTTTAATATAAAATTTTGTTATATTTTTATATATAATATATGATGTGGAAAAAAATAAAATATAAAAAAGTAATTTTACATGTATACGCCAGCGTGACAACATTTCACGCGCTCCGGCGAGACACATCATCAGTTGCTGGCTACAAAAAAAAGTGTATCGAATTGAATCTCTTTAAAAGGTTGGAATTTTTTATAATAATCGTGAAGTTCAGGATTAAATTGAAAGTTGAGTAAAAGGTGGTGTATTTATATAAAATTAACCCTTTATTTTTAAACAATATAATATTTAATTTATTATTTTCTAATTTTAATTTATCTCTGAAATACATTCAAACTTTTAAATTTAAAAAAAAATGTCTAATTTTTTTAAATTATATATTTTTAATTTAATTTATTTTTATATTTGTAATATTAATAATATTATTTATATTTTTAGATATTTAATGATGTGGATGCTTATTTGGATGATGAATGTGCATTTATTTGTTCACAACATCTTTTGGGCAAGGGGCAAGTTGCCCGAAGTTTAAATTGCAAAAAATATGAAAGGTGATGATTTATTTTGCTAAAATTCAAAAGTTTAGATTAAATTGCAATTCGCGAAAATGTGGTGATTTATTTTGCAATTAAGCCTATTATTTATAAGTATATCAATAAACATGTACCTATGATAGAATTATTATGATACGATGTAGATGCACCCATTGAGTAATTAAGTGTAGTACTGTTGAATGGTGTTGTTGCAATTAGGGGTGAGCACTATTTGGTTAAAACCAAAAAACCCAACCAAACCGAACCGAAATAAAATTTTGATTCGGTTTATTTGGTATTCGGTTCGGTTTTGGTTTTAAATATTCAAGATTTTGGTTTTTGGTTTCGGTTTTTAAGGTAAAAAATCGTATAACTGAAAACCGAACCAAAATATAATTATATTCGTATTACTATATATACTTATATATATTACATATAATTTATAAACTTTATATACTATACATAACCAGGGGAGCTAGCTCACCTGGCCACCAGGCTCCTCACTTGAGTGGGTGACCTGGGTTCGATTCCCTTTGGGAACGAATTAGGAGGGAGATATAAGGGTGGACTTGGAGATATAAGGGTGTAAGGAGACTTGGTGAACTAACTTCTAACTACTAACAACTAACATTTACCGATAAAAAAATGACTATATATTGATATACATATATATATATATATATTATTATATATTTTTAAATCTTAAATTTTAATTCTAATAATCAAACCTATCATTTCAAATCATAATATATATACCTATATATATGTAACATTAAATATTGTCTTTCTTACAAATATTTTGGTTATTTCTGTATAAAACTAAAACCGAACCGAAATTTTTTGTTTTGGTTTTTAATAAATATGGTTCGGTTTCGGTTCCTTATAATGATTAATTCGGTTAGTTCGGTTTTAACTATTCGGTTTGGTTCGGTAACCGAACCGAGCCATGTTCACCCCTAGTTGCAATTGCACGAATGACATTGCGATGTTTTACTACCGGATAACCTTCATAGTTGAACGTGTCGTCGACAATTGATTTTCCTCGATCATTATAATCTGTCAGATAATAACCATGGTAGTTGAATTGTCATATATGAAGTTGCAATTTTAATTTAACCAAAATAGGTATTTAAAATGCTTGCATGTTTAGTAAAATTAAATAACATTGAAAAAAAGTAATGATAATTTTAATATTTATTTATATTAATTGTTTAATTACCTAATGACCTTCTTATTCTCTTACTTGCCAAAATTTGTTTCGTATTGTCTCTGGCAATCGAAGACATTCTTTTTCTAACTAAGGAAAGCGTACATGTTTAAAATCAATTAAAATAAATATTTCAATAAAAGTGGGATATGGATCCTCTGCTGGGCAATGAAACCAGCAAATAGTGCTAGGTATTAAAACGATAAAGTATGGTTAAACTATTTCCTCTTTTTTAGCTCATTAACATGGTTATGAAAAAATCATGACTTGGTCAAATCTAAAAGAAGGAAAATATTTTAATAATACGTTATCGTTTTAATACCCAACACTATTTGCTGATTTCATTGCCCAGCAGAGGATCCATTTCCATAAAAGTGAGGCTTATATTAGTGTCACAATGAAATATTAAAGTATTGAGTGCATTCTAAACCAGTGTTGTTGATGTATCATATGTTTTCTTAAAATAAACATTTTCCTAAGCGTTCTTGCATTTTTAGTAGAATTATCATCACATGTGTTTATTAAAGACTGCATGATTGTAAGGATGTTGTTTGTTGCTCGTGGGATGGCTGAAAAAAAATCCACATCATAACTTAGATAGAAAAGTACGTATAACAACTATTGCAATTGGTAGATAGAGTAAAAATTTAACTCATTTGAATTCATATGACATAATTATTATGTAAGATGAAATAATGTAATAGATTAGCATTTTAAATTGATTTTTTAGTTTCAAATATGTGGATATATTTATTTATTTATTTTTAATTGAATATAACATTATTATATTATTTTGTTAAACAATTGTGTCTTATACGGGGTAAAAATAATTTTTACAATATTACGTTAAAGGAACATTTAAAAGAAATTAAGTTTTTAAAAATCAAAAATAATTTTTCAGATAATTTAAAATTTTGTGTATAAGTGATTGTAAATAATAATTAATTTTGAGTCTGCTTTTGTTAGTGCATATTAACTTTTTTGAATATAACATAATATTTTTACACATGCCACAAAATATGAAATGAAAATAAAAAATATGTATAAGATGGAATCAAATATTATTAATATGAAATTTTATTGAATGGATGACAGTAATATCAATATTCAATTGTAGAGTTGCATATGATGATCCAAGATTGAATGGTGGCAGGAGGTATAAACTCAAAGAATTACTTTATCCCCGATAGCCAAATTTTGTATCCGTTAAAAGTCTGAAAAATACATTGGAAAAGAGAATTTTGACAATACAAAGTAGATGAAAAAAATGTTACAACCAAAAATAAAAATATAGAAAGATTGACTAACATTTAAAAATATTTGATGTAGTTTAAAACAATACTTTAAAAGAACAAATTTACCTCCTAATAGTTTCACACAATTTGGTAAAACTGCAAAGAGAATGACGCTATTTTCAAACTTGGCCTTCATAAGAACCCCATAACGAGCAAAATGCAATATTGGTCCCAATAGTCTTCATTTTGGTCCCGTTGGGAATTTTTCATTCAATTTTAGTCCCAATTTTCAAATCTCTGTTTATTTTGGACGGAACTCTCATGTCCGAAACATGTGCCCCATTAAGTGCCTTATTTCGTCCCAAATTTCTCACAGAATGCACAAAACGTAAGATGCTCTCTCTTGCCCTAATTTTTTCGCCCAAATCTACCAAAAACCCGTCTGAAAATTGCGCAAGTGGGTTGCAGGCGCAATGATGGCAGTAGATTTAAGGTGAAATTTCACCACCGGTGACACGATGATGGATACCGATTTTTAGGCGTGATGATTGATGATTTCAGGCGGTCGATTTCAAGACAAGTGGTGAGGGACGGTGGCGGATAAAGAGCTTCGATCCGACGACAGATCACGATGAAGAACAGAGGGCGGTGCATGTCACGATGAGAAGCGACAACAAAGGAATTTCATGGTAATGGAGACGGTGGTGCCAGACGCATTACGGAGGTACAATTTCCTCTTTCTCTCTCTTTTTTCGTTAGAAATTCTTCATTTTTTGTTTGGGTTTTTCAAGATTTTGGTGATTTTTTTATTGGATCTGTGAATTTTGGTGTGATTTTTCAAGATTTGGGTGCTAGATTAATGTGGTTTTTGTTTGGGCTTTTAGGATTGCTGTTTTAATTCCGCGAAATTGTGGCTCTGTTTTTTCTTCATTTTATTTTGTTAGATTTGGATGTCAGACTAATGGATTTTTCTTAATTTTTTTTGTTTCTCCTGCGAATGAAAGTGTGGCTCTTTTTTTTTCTTCATTTTTTTTGTTAGATTCTTGGCTCAAGAAATTGTTCAAGCAATTTCATTTTTTTCAACTATTTTCAATTTCATGTTATTTCAATATTTTTGTGAAGGTTGAAGCACTAGGTTTGTTGAGGGATTTTTTGTGAAGGTGGAAGGCGGAAGCCTGTAAGTGAGTTTTCTCTGTGAAGGGCCTGTAGATTTTTTGCGGGATTTTCGTGAAGACGAAGACTTATTGATTTTTTTGTGTTTTGAAGAAGGCATGGCTCCATTGAAGTTTGATGTGTTCTATTTTAGTTTTATGGCTTTGTTCTGCTGTGGAAACCATTGTTATTTTTTGTGCTGCATTTCAATTTATTCAATTAGGATTTTGTGTTGTCGTGAATGAGAAAATCATTGTTATTTCAATTAATTAGGGAAACCACTGTTATTTTTTGTGTTGTGAATGAGAAAATTAGTGTTTGAGCAAATATATAGAGGTGGTTGGGTGAAAAATGGCGCTAGAAAGTAATTTCTTCCCTCCACAAATTTGAAAATTATGTAATTTTAGTGTGACAATCGCGTGGGACCAAAATTGCAACTATAGTTAACGGAAAACGTAACGTTGGGACTAAAATTGCATGAAAAAGTTCCAATGGGACTAAAATGAAGACTATTGGGACAAAAAACGTTAAGTCCTGTGACATGTGGGATCAATATTGCATTTTGCTCACCCCATAACATTAAACATTAGATACACAAAGGATTCAAAACTATATATACACTTCTAAATATTCTGCCACCTAAAAATCCATCAAAAAATACTAATTGCACAGGTATGAGCGTTAAAACCATAATCATCACTAAAAGTAGAGAAAATCATTGTAATTTAAAGATTTACAATCATATGCATAGTCATATACAGAAAATCAACTATACTGAAAAAAAAACATGAATACCACATCTCACAGAATTGGAAGTATGATGCAGGGAAAAAAATATTTATGAATTAGGTGCCTAAATCAGACATAATTAACTATGAATGTAACCTCAAATATTTCATGAAACACACATTTTTGTAAAAGAAAAATAACCAACTGAGGAACAGACCGAATGACGCATGAACAAAATCAACGCTGCATAATACGATTAGAATAAATGCAGTACGTAAAAACTCCATCCATAACAACAAATCACCAGGCCCAAAAATCCCCCCAATCGAACACGATTCATAATTTATAAGTTGAAATTCATACATATTTCTAGCGTGTACCACAACGAGACAATGAGTATATAGACAGATCGTCGATCCGATGGAAGGAAACACCAAACAAATACAAAAATAATGTAGCCGAAATTATTTCGCAATTAAAATGTGGGATTCACGGGCCGAACCAAAACTAGATGTGCAAGTAAGCTAGTCAGAGGGGAGAAGGGATTTTGGTGTGATTTTGAATACCAGTAATATGAAGACAGAGAGAGAAATTTTCAAAATCACACCAAAAATCACACCAAGCTAGTCAGAGGGGGACCGACAGAGAGAGAAAATTGGGATGAATATGCAGTTGTTTTGTAATTCGTTGTTGTTTCTATTTAAAGTCCAAATACCAGTAATATGAAGGCATGAGACTTGCCATTTTGATTTTTTGGAATTTTGTGGGCTGTCCAAATCTTGTTTTATATTTTTTTTTTCATATTTTACTGGACCAAATGTGGCCAAAACCCAAACAATGAACGTATATTCATTTTTTCTCTCAAATTCTCTCTATTACTATCTGGCAAAACCATGCCACAC
Organism: Prunella vulgaris; assembly: GCA_026898435.1. Taxonomy (NCBI): domain Eukaryota; kingdom Viridiplantae; phylum Streptophyta; class Magnoliopsida; order Lamiales; family Lamiaceae; genus Prunella; species Prunella vulgaris. The sequence continues at coordinate 981,246 of JAPKLY010000048.1, forward strand.
ATTCTTATAATTGAAGGATAAAATTGGAAAGGATGAGAGATTGATTAGTTTATCAAAACCATGCCACACATTCTCAATTTTGGTTCTTTAAGTGTATCAAGTTCATGATTCTTCTGTATTTTGGACTGTTGTTAGTTTATTCATAATTTTGTTTTTTTTTTGTTCAAATTTTTATTATTTTTTGTATGAAATTCATAATTCTTCAATATTTTAGGGTGTTATTAGTATATTCAGATTTTTTTAGTTTTGTATTCAATAATTTTGTTTAGTATGCAGAAAAAATTTTGTGTTATTCAAATTTTTTTTTTGAATATATGCATTAGTTTTATAAGTATTTTTTTTGTGAGTGATATTCAAAATTATAATATGGTTATTAAGAACTGAAAAATATATATATATATATATATATATATATATATATATGTAGATAAAAAATGAATATATGAAAAAGATTATTGCATATATGAATATAATTTTAATATCAGAAAAAAAGAAAAAATATAAATTCTGGAAAAATAATATTAGATATTAAAAAATAAAAAATATGAAATTTGAATATAATAATATAATAATAAATATATAATATTGAATTTTAAAAAAAGAAATAAAAAATAAATATTTAACAAGAAAGTGAATTCAAAATCGACACCCTAACAAAACCAGTGGAAAAAATCAAAATCAAGTTTCCAATAAAAAAAAGTTAATGACTAAAATAAATTTGAATTTAAAATTTAAAAATTCAAAAAAAAAAATGGCAAAATAAAGTGAGCAGGGAGAGAAGATTTTGAATTAAAAAAAAGAGTCAACAAATGTAGGCATGTTTTGAATTCAAAAAAGAAAAAAAAAATTATAGAAATTAAAGGGGCGGCAATTTTGCAGGGGTGTCAGCCCACTTTTAGGATGTGGGAACCATTTTTTACCTTTTTGTAATATGAGATTTTTGTAATTTTTTTTTCATAAATAGTATATTACAATTGGTCTTGTTTTGTAATAATTCATTTTCATAATCACAAATTGAAGGAGAGCTATATATTATCAACATATATTAATTCAGTTGAAATAAATTTGTATTGTGTTCCAAAAATTAGAAAACATGTCATCTTTAGAAAATTCGTCGAATTTGAATTAAATTATAAGCACAACCTTAAAACCGTACATAGATTTGGTTCAAAATTCAGAGGTATTCAGTATTTTTTTGTTTTTCAATTAATGTTCACAAAATTTTATATTTGTAACATACTATTAAAATTCTGATTTATCCAAATTTTGATTAGTTTAGTTTTTCAATTAATGTTCACGATTTGAAATTAACCACAAAATTTATCAACCATCAATAATCGCTTTTGACATATTCAAATATTTTTAGTTTTTTAATTTTAACATAGTTTTAAATAATTTCAATTTTTATAACTTCTACATACTCAACTGTTGTGTTCACGTAATGTTCTTTTATAATTTTGATATATTTTTATTATTTTATTAATTTTTATAAGTTTTACATATTCAAACTTTAGTGCATGTAATTAGTATTTCAATTCTATAATTTTATCATTTTGGCATATTCAATTTTTTTATAATTTCGACATATTTTTATAATTTTTTCATTTGTATATGTTTGATATATTCAATTTCGATTTTGAATTCAATTATTAGCACAAATGACGTGTATTAGCAGTACAATAAATAATAATTTTTTAAATTAGAGAATTCCTAGATGTAAATTGAATTATATTCTATAAAGTAATGTGATTTGATAATTATTGTTATGAATTCATTAATGATTAATTTGAATAATTTTTGAATAATTCGTTGATGATTAATTTTGAATTAGAAGGTTTACGAGGCTGGTAATTTTTTATTAACGTGGCAAGATTATGCAAATGATGATTTTAATTTAGAAATTTTGTTAACCACAAACCGAAAATTCATTAACTTAAGTATGACATGGTCAACAGTTAAACTTTTGAGGAACACTCACGTAAAACGTTTCACGCTGTGAAACGGATAAATTTTTAAAAATTCGCGGATCTTATTGGGTTGGGTCAGATTTGGTCTTTTTTAAAAAAAAAAAACAATTCGCAACTATGATTTCAAATTTTTTTGCTCCTAGGTATGTTACTATTTAGCCAAATGCATGTTACTAATAAGCAAAATGTGTGTTACAATTAGATTAAATATTGTTTTCTTTACATATATTCATTTGTTTTTGTAGAAATAACATTTTCTCATACAATCTAATAATAAATGTGTGTTACTACAAAAAAATATAATTTTTTTCATAAATACTTATGAGAAAATAATATATTTTCTTATAGTAACACACATATTGCTTTTGTGATATATAAAAAATTATTTATTATATAAAAATAAATGAATATATATATATATATATATATATATATATAAAGAACAACATTTCATAAGATTGTAACACACATTTACTCTAATAGTAACACACATTTGCTCCCCCAATTTATGTTACAATATGAGCAAATGTGTGTTACAATATGAGCAAATATGTGTTATTGTAAGAGAAAATATACTTTTATAAAAATTAGAATATGTTTTTTTTAATTTAATCATTATTCTTTTAAATCTAGATATATTGATTCATATAGGGTAAGTTACATATAAGGTAATTTAAGATAGTGTTATTACATAAGAGAATACAAAAAATCACATATTACCAAGAGAGTCAAAAAATGGGGTCCACCTGAAAAAAGTGGAAGCAGCTCACGTTCTAGGCTACTGTGCGTGGCTGACATCCCCTCTCTCTCTCTGTCTCTCTCTCATTCTGAATAAAATCCCCAACCATTTTTAGATTTCAAAAAAATCTTAAACCCTGATCCCAGATCCCCTACCCTGAAATCTCTCTCTCCTCGCTGCAGCTTTACTGCCTGCTCACTGTCGGAGCAAAGAATCAGCGGTTGCAACTGTGATGGAGATGCGAAAGCCGGTGGAGTTGTGGGTGTTTCGATGGTGAGGACAGAAGCGAAGGCGGCCGGTGGATTTCGGTACCGACTCCACCTCACACCACCGGCAATTGAAGATTCGCTCGCACACACTCTACAACCACCACGATGCGCCGCTCCCCTACAACCGCCGACGCGCCGCTCCCCTGCAACCACCATGACGCTTCCATCCTCTGTCCAGTTCGCTGGAGACGGAAGCCGCCGATCTGAAATCTAAAATCAGAACAACAACAAGCACAGTCTTATTGCCGGAGGCTCATGGTGAGGGGAATTCGATCGAGATTATGAAATTTTAAGTTAATGGGAAATTATATCCGTCTATAATTTCGTGAATTTGTTGTTTTTTAGTTTTATTTTGTACTCCCTTCGTATTTCTATAAGTTGCTCGTTGCTTTTGGGCACACGAATTAAGGTAAAAGTGAAAAAGTATAAGTGATGTGATGGAAAAAGTGAAAAAGTATAAGTGATGTGATAGAGAAAGTGAAAAAGTACGAGTGATGTGATGGAGAAAAGTGAAAAAGTATTGAAAATAATAATAAAGAAGTGAATAATAGTTTCCAAAAAAGGTAAAAAAGCAATGAGCAACTTATAGAAAGACGGACGAAAATGACAACATGAGCAACTTATAGAAAGACGGAGAGAGTATTTTTTATTTTACATGGTGATGAGAGAGAAAGTGATATGTAAGGATTAGAAGAAAACATGAGATAGATTTTGCATGTGTTGATAGTCCCCCATTTGCCTATTTTCTCTCTGGAAAAAATATCTCACTTTGCTTCTTCATTTTGGCTTTCTTAATTTGTTGTTGTTCCCCGGTTTGCTTTAATTGTCTTGTTAATATGTTGATCAATTTCATTTTCTTAACAAGTTTCATATTCCGGCGAAGATGTAGATGGGGAGAAGGAGTATGCAGAATTCCAAGAAGTATGATCTGGGATTTTTTTTTTTTGTTTTTTTGCAGTGCGCATTTTTACTGGTAAATGTAGAGGGCCGGCGAAGATGTAGAGGGGAAGAAGCAGTATGCAGATTCCAAGGAATACAATTTGTTTTTTTTTGCTGCGCATTTTGATTTTTTAAAATAGAGGATTTTTTTTTTGGGAATTTTTGGGTTAATCCAATGTAATTTGGGAATTTTTTTATAATATATGCAGGTTTTTTGTAATTATATGCATTTTTTATGTGGTATGTAGAATTACAATATTGATATTCAGAATTTATATTTTAAATATATATACAAAATAATTATTTATATGCAAAATAGAAAAAAAGAATATATATATATATATATATATAATATGTAAAATTAGCAATCCGAATATATATATAAATTGGGGGTGTTGGAGCAACCATTACAAAATAAGTAAAAAATAGAAAAAGAAAAAGACTAAATAAAATAAAATTTAAAAATTCAAACTAATTAATAAAAAAACTGAAACAAAAAAAATTAAAAATTGAAAAAAAAAACTGAAACAAACAAAAAATATATACAAAAGACTAAGTAAAAACAAACGAATAAGACTAAGTAAAACAAATGAATTTAAAAATATACAAAAAACTGAAACAAACAAAATTAAAAAAAATTAAAAAACTGACGTTTGAATTTAAAATTTTTAAAAAATACAAATGAAAGTTAATTTTGAGAGACAACCGGCCACTTTATAAAAAATTGACGTTTGAATTCAAATAATTTAAAACAAAAAAAACCTAAAACCTGAAAAAATTAATTTAATAATATTTGAATTCAAAATTTTAAAAAAGAATAACAAGGGAAAATTTAAATTAAAAAAAAAAAGCCATCTTGTATTTATTGGAGAGGAGAGAGTGAGGTGAGAGAAAAATGTGTGAATGTGGTGACATCACTCCTGCACATGGGACCCATATAATCATTACAAAAGTGTTCATTTGTGTAATAAAATGATCTTCTTGGTAACATGAGCTTTTTAGTGTTCCTCTTGGTAAATATGCTATTATAAGTGGTCATGTTTTGTAATTTTCCCATTCATATATTATTATTTTTTTACTATTTTATATGTGTTATTATATAAAAAATAATTATTTCTATACCAATAAATAAATATTTATGAAAAATCAATATGTTTTCTTATAGTAACACACATAATTTTTCTCTTATATTATGTTAAAAACTATTTATTCTATAAAAACAAAAGAATATATGCAAAATAACAACTTTTTATAAGATTGTAATTTGTAACACTCATTTGCTCTAATAATAACATATATTTGTTCCCTCAATTTGTGTTACTCTTTGGGCAAATGTGTGTTACAATATGGGCAAATACGTGTTACTGTAAGAGAAAATGTACTTTTATAAGAATAGGGAGTATGTGTTTTTTAATTTAATCACCATTCCTTTAAATCTAAGTATATTGATTCATATATTAATACACTTTTTTACTATTTTATATGTGTTATTATATAAAAAATAATTATTTCTATACAAATAAATAAATATTTATGAAAAACTAATATGTTTTTTTATAGTAACACACATGATTTTTCTCTTATATTATGTTAAAAACTATTTATTCTATAAAAACAAATGAATATATGCAAAATAACAACTTTTTATAAGATTGTAACACACATTTACTATAATAGTAACATATATTTGTTTTCCAATTTGTGTTACTATTTGGGCATACATGTGTTACAAATGAAAATTAATTTATCATTTATATATTTTTAATATGTGCTCTAAAATTTTTTGGAGTGATTGTAACACATTTGAAAGTGGTCCTTATTTTTTGGATATAATAAGTATATATATTAATAATTACTCCATATTTTACTGAAACTGTATCCTTGCTTGACAAATTTTTGTAGGCACCATTTATTTAGTTTTGAATGATATTATTCATTTAATTATATTGTCCACACTTAAATAAATGGATTACTCATTTTAGGGCTCATTTGGTTCGTAAGATAAAACTATCTATCCGTCGAAAACATGCATATTTTCGACGGATAGATAGTTTTAAGTGAATACGATTACTCCAAAATTAATTGCTCACACTAAGTTTTTTTTGTCTTGTTGCGTTGAAATTTTGATTTTTTATTTTTATTTTAAAGATGAAGGAAGAGTTAAATTTTACCATGAAAATGAGATAAAGAAATGTGACTCGATCGAGTAGATGTGCATATATAACTGATCTATTTAAAAATATAGTAGCGTTTCACACCGTGAAACGTTGTATATAAATTTTTGTGTAAACTTTTACATACTTTTATTTTTACAACTTAAAAATTGGAGAATTCCTTAAAAATCAAATGTTTTGTTTTTTTAATTTCAACTTATTTTTATAATATTAAGATTTTTATAACTTCTACATACTCAATTGCTATATTCACGGTTGTTTATAATTTTGATATATTTTTATGATTTTTTTATTTTTTATAAGTTAGATATATTCAACTACATTCATAGTGTATGTAATTAACATTTTAATTCCATAATTATATAATTTTGACGTATTCAATTTTTTTTTATAAGTTAGACATATTCAACTAAATTCGTGGTGTATGTAATTAGTATTTTAATTTCAAAATTTTATAATTTTGACTTATTCAAATTTTAATTTTTTTATAACTTTGACATAAAATTAAAAATACTTATCAAATGATAAACAAAAATGAGTGAGTTTAGTAATTATTAATTTTCAACGTGTGAAATGATTTTGATATTCACAAATTAAATGAGAGTTATAAATTACGTCCCAGGTAATCGTTAATTTCAATTATTATGATTGTGGTATAACATAGTTATTAAATTACATTACACATATTTAGACAGTATTAAAAAATTACAGTTGATAATATTGAGGCGATCAAACAATTGAGATTATCACTTTATAAAATTGAAGAAATATAATTTATTTAATAAAAGCAATCACTCACGATCTAATTAAAAAGTACATATTCAAATGGTTGGAATGTACATATTAGATTTAATTAAACTAAATAAATTACTTCATGTAGTCATACATAATATGACAAAAACTTACTCCCTCAGTCTTTCTATAAGTTGCTCATGTTGTTATTTTCGTCCGTCTTTCTATAAGTTGCTCATTGTTTTTTTACCTTTTTTGGAAACTACTATTCATTTTTTATTATTATTTTCAATACTATTTACACTATTTTCATTACTTTTTCACTTTTCTCCATCACATCACTCATACTTTTTCACTTTTTCCATCACATCACTTATACTTTTTCACTTTTACCTTAATTCGTGTGTCAAAAAACAATGAGCAACTTATAAAAATACGGAGGGAGTATATAGAAATTTCTACCGTAGAAATTTCTAAAATTAGATTAAAAGTCGCGCACTAACTAACTCCATCAACCGCCACGGAACTTAATTCCCTCACTCATGTTCAGGTAATTAGTAACTCTATATGTTATTTTTAAAGCCCATGTTATTAAGCTGATATTGTATTATTAATTTTTAATTATTGTAAATTTTAAAAAATAATTAAATAATAATATGTAATGAATTTAAGATTTTATTTTTAATTTATGTTAATATAGTAACACGAACTTGCCCATATAGTAACACACATTCGCACATATAATAATACAAATTTAAGAGCAAATATGTGTTACTATTAGAGTAAATGCGTGTTACTATCTTATAAAATATTTTTATTTTACGTATATTTATTTATTTTTATAGAATAAATAATTTTCACATAATGCAAGAGTAAAATGTGTATTACTATAAGAACAAATATTGATTATTTACAAATATTTATATATTTTTATAGAAATAATTATTTTTTCATATAATAACATATGTATTACATGAAACAATATACCTAGATTTAAAGGGATGATGTATAAATTAAGAAACACATATTTATTCTCCTAAAAATATATTTTGCCCATATAGTAACACACATTTGCCCTTATAGTAACACAAATTGAGAGACAAATGTGTGTTACTATTAGAACAAATGTGTGTTACTATCTTATAAAATGTTGTAATTTTACGTATATTCATTTGTGTTTATAGAATAAATAATTTTTCACATAATGCAAGAGCAAACTGTGTGTAACTATAAGAACAAATATTGATTATTCACAAATATTCATTTATTTTTATAGAAATAATTATTTTTCATATAATAACATGTGTATTACATGAAATAATATACCTAGATTTAAAGGGATGATGAATAAATTAAGAAACATAAATTTATTCTCATAAAAATATATTTTATCCTTATAGTAACACACATTTGTCCATATAGTAACACAAGTTGGGAGACAAATGTGTGTTACTATTAGTACAAATGTGTGTTACTATCTTATAAAATATTGTTATTTTACATATATTTATTTGTTTTTATAGAATAAATAATTTTTCACATAATGCAAGAGCAAAATATGTGTTACTATAAGAACAAATATTGATTATTCACAAATATTTATTTATTTTTATAGAAATAATTATCTTTTTCATATAATAACATGTGTATTGCATGAAATAATATACCTAGATTTAAAGGGATGATTAATAAATTAAGAAACACAAATTTATTCTCATAAAAATATATTTTGTCTTTACAGTAACACACATTTGCCCATATAGTAACACAAGTTGGAAGACAAGTGTGTGTTACTAGTAGAGCAAATATATGTTACTGTAAGATTAAATGTATGTTATTATATGTATAAATATATTTTTAATATAATAGTAAATGAATAATTCTTAATCAATACATTAACTAAAATATATATATATACTTAAAAAAATTTCCAATGTTACTACGTTGGGTTAGGGGCTGGAAGAAATTAGTTAATTATACTTTATTGGTGTTGGGGATTTAGTTAATAGCGTGGGGTTTGGGTTAGTAACTTAGTATAGGTTTGGGCACAGACAGTGTAAATGTGGAGGCGTCGTGTCCGTCTTTTTTAATTTTATCTATATTTAATAATTTCTACAGTAAAATTTTTTACGCAAGTGTTTTTCAAAAATTATATATTTATAGACAATTTTTTTTTTTAATTTCATGAGCCAATTTTCAACCGTTGTTAATTAACGGTCAAATATAAAGAGAAGAATCAAAATTTTAGTTGTTGCATGCAGCATGCCTACATTCAATTATTAATATATATATATATATATATATATATATATATATATATATGTGTGTACAACAAGAAAAAAGCTGACTAAATGTTTTTTCTCTCCTATCCAAACATTTGGATGAATTTCTTATCTCTCCTGTTTAAACAAAGGCCCACAATGGTTTGGATGCAGCCAACCATCCATCCAATAATTAAATGAGTTTTAGATGCCACCATTGTGGATGCTCTAATCCCAATCAAATTCATTCTTTTCTTTTCTTTTTTTGGCAGACATTCTCATTTTTTAAGTTTATTTTTTTAATTATTTTGTATATTAAAATATATATTTAATATTATATTACAAATAAATATTTATACATATAGTACCACACATTTAATTTTACAGGAACACACATTTGTTCTTATAGTAACATACATTTGTTTCTCAATTTGTGTTACCATATGGGCAAATGTGTGTTACTATAAGAACAAAATATATTTTATGAAAATAAATGTGTATTTTTTAATTTATTCATCATCCATTTAAATCTAGGTATATTGGTTCATGTAATACATATGTTATTATATGAAAAAAAAACCACTTCTATAAAAATAAATAAATATTTATGAATAGTCAAATATTTGTTCTTATAGTAACACACAATGTGCTCTTGCATTATGTGAAAAATTATTTATTCTATAAAAACAAATGAGTATGTGTACAATAACAAAATTTTATAAGATACTAACACACATTTTCTCTAATAGTAACACACATTTATCTCTCTATTTGTGTTATTATATGGGCAAATGTGTATTACTACAAAATATATTTTTATGAGAATAAATATGTGTTTCTTAATTTATTCGTCATCTCTTTAAATCTAGGTATATTGTTTCATGTAATAAATATGTTATTATATAAAAAAATATAATTATTTCTATAAAATTAAATAAATATTTGTGAATAATTAATATTTGTTTTTATTGTAACACACATTTTGTCTTGCATTATGTGAAAAATTATTTATTCTATAAAAATAAATAAATATATATAAAATAACAATATTTTATAAGATAGTAACACATATTTGCTCTAATAGTAACACACATTTGTCTCCAAATTTGTGTTACTATATTTGCAAATGTGTGTTACTATATGAGTAAAATATATTTTTATGAGAATAAATATGTGTTTTCTTAATTTATTCATCATCCCTTCAAATTTAGGTATGTTGTTTAATGTAGGATTACATATGTTATTATATTAAAAAATAATTATTTCTATAAAAATAAATATATATTTGTGAATAATCAATATTTATTCTTAAAGTAACACACATTTTGCTGTTGTATTATGTGAAAAATGATTTATTCTATAAAAACAAATGAATATATGTAAAATAACAACATTTTATAATATAGTAACACATATTTGATCTTAGAGTGACATATATTTGCTCTTCAGTTTGTGTTACTATATGGACAAATGTGTGTTACTATAAGTAAAAATGTGTTACTATACTAACATAAATTGAGAACAAATTTTTAAATTTATTATATAATATTATTTAATTTATTTTTAAATGTATGACAATTAAAAAATTATAATAAAACTAAAAAGTTTCAACTATAATTGGGCTGGGCTTGGTGGGGCCTATATTGAATATGATATGGGCGTGTTGGACTGGGGGGGGGTGGGGGGTGTTTCTGGGGAATAAAGTGACATACCTTGGCATGGGGCGGGCGGTGTCGTGTGGAAAGAGTGAGTGCGCGTGTTTTAATTATATATTTTCTTTTATTTTTATAATTTTTTATCGTAAAATTTTTTATATAAGTTTTTGTCTTGATTTTTTAGCATCATTTTTATCTCTCAAATATTTATCAAATTCACTCTCTATCTCAATTTCATTTCATTCTCAAATAGTCTTTGTTTTCTTATTTTTATTCTAAATGGATAAAAATAACAAATTTAATTTTATTCAACCATCGAATTCTCAAAATTCGGATGAAGAGGAGTCAACCCCAAATTCTCAATTTTCTCCAAATCTTTAATATGCTCAATTCAATCTTCCTACCCAATTTTATTCACAAAGTTCTCCAAATTTTCCATTCGGTAACCAATATCCACAAAATTTGCAAGGATTTGGGAACATGGCAAAATTTTCAAATTTCACTAATAATATGGTGAATATTCCAAATTTTTCCAATGAATTCCAGTTTCAAAATCTGATAGTGAAAAATATATGGCAAAATGCGAGCAATCAGTCCGAGAAACAACCTCAAATGTTTGGATATTCTGCCCACAATCAACAAGCAAAAACAAGTCATCCAGTTCTTCTAGAGGGAAAGAATCAGTCCTTCCGACTTCAGTTCCGGAGACTCAATTTTCTGATCGTGAGTCACCTATTTCTATCGAGAGGACGGAGCAAGTAGAGGGCACAAAGAGGCAGATTGCTTGGACAGTTGAAGAAGACGAACGCCTAGCAAAAGTAGTATGCGAGGTAAGTGACGATCCAATTATAAAAAATGATCAGAATAATAATGCATTTTGGAATCGTATTGGTTGCTATTACAACAAACATAAAAGTGATCATTTTGTTGCACGTACACCATCTAACTTGAGATAGCATTGGCATTACATTAAGTCTCTTGTGTCCAAATTCAATGCGTGCTACACAATTATAAATGGGACACACAGAAGTGGGCATAGTGATGAGAACATATGGAAAATGTCATTGGTAATGTACCGCAAGAATAATCAAGCTTCATTTAATCTTCCCCATGTATGGATTCTTGTTAAAGATCGTCCAGAGTTCCAACCACAATCTAATGATGTGCATTTTGGCACCAAAAAAATATGAAACTCACAATCGGGTGCGAGCACCACATCTTCATCACAAGACATGTGTGTAGATTTTATCACAAATGAAGAAACACGTCCAATTGGACAAAAGGCAGCAAAAAGAAAGGCGAAGGGGAAGGTAAAAAAGACACCTAGTGAGTACGATAAAGATGAGACTATGATTTAAGACAAAGGTATAATGACATTATCAAAGGTTTGAATGATTTCTCATGCATTAAGAGATCTGAAGTTGAAGTACAAAAGGCTCAACTTGAAGCAAAGAGAAAAGAATTGCGGATAAAGGAATATGAGATTCTTTTCAAAGACACACACAACATGACACCTGAGCAACGTGTCATTCATGATCAAATGTGTGATGAAATTCGACGAAAATGGAAATCATCATCCTAAGTCAACGGATATCTCCATTTAGTTTCTACTAATGTAATTTTTTTTAGTATTATTAGATTTAAGTGATGTAATTTATAATTATTGTTATGATGTTGTATTATTTTTATATATATAGATATATATTTCTTAATGTATAATACCTCTTTTCCGTTGTAGTAAATCATGTTATAATTTATAATAAAAAACAGGTGTAAAAAACTCCATATATATAAACTGCCCATCACACTGCCCACTATCATGACCACTGTCATTCCCACTATACTGCCCACTGCGACAGATAATAAACTAGCCGTTGCAAACTAGTTGACTGCCCACTATACTGCACACTGTCATGCCCACTATACTGCCCACTGTGACATATAATAAACTAGCCGTTGCAAACTAGCTGACTGCCCACTGCGATAGATAATAAACTAGCCGTTACAAACTAACTGTTGTGAACTAGCCGTTGCAAACTAGCTGTTATGAACTAGCCGTTGCAAACTAACATAAAAGGATTATATATTGAAGTGTTGTATGTGTTCTACATTTCATATTCAATCATTGTTTCACCATAAAAAAAATAACTTGCATATACTCAAAATGACTCAATATTCTGACAGCTCCACCTCATCTAACGATCATGAAGATGAAATCAACGATCCAGAGATAGATTTGATGTCAGCGATACTTCTAGAAACACATTCTATAATGGAGGAATATGAGCGAAGGTGCTGTTGACAAGGTGAACTGATACGATTGACATTGAAATAATTGCAAGGGCCCGGAGGTTGCCTAGCTCGGCGAAATGGAGGGCAGCTCGCCACGGAGCTCACTTAAAGAAGCTCGCCCCCACCTCGGCGAGGTTCATCATCAAAAGGCACCTTGAAGCCACACAAGGCATCGGAGCTCACCTGCGAGCTCGCCTGGGAGCCCGCCTTGTAGTCTGCTAGATCCCGATGATTGCGCTCTTTTTCCCTCCGTCCGGTTTATCCACAAGGGTGGTTTACGGTGAGGTTTTTAATGAGGTCCATCTAGTCTAAGGCATAGTAGTAGGATGAGGCACGCCGTAGGAAGCAGTGTGAGGGACAAAGACGAGGGTAATGAACCCTCGTCAACACCGGAAGCCATATAGGCTCGTAAGGTGCCGTCTCACACTCGCACACCTATAAATAAGATCTCTCTTGTACTATTCAGAGAATAATTTCATTGAATACATTTCCCACACTCCACTTTCTCTCTCTAAGCTCTCATTCTCCCTCTCTCTCTCTATATTATCCAAGAACACAAGTCATAAGATTATTGTTTGGTAGAATTAATCCGATATAAAGCCACAAAACGAACCATGATTAGTAAATTCTATCAATAATTTGACACTAGAAGGCACGAATCTAAAAAATAAAAAATTTTCAAGAACAAAAGTTAGGATTTGTTTGAAGATTTGAAGGTGTTCTTGATGAAACTCAAGAACACTTGAAGATACACACACGTATTCATCCCTTTGAACAAAAACCTAGATTTCCCGATAAAAATCCAGATTTTTGGATTAACAAATCCTGCCCGGAAAAAGTTTTCAAACGCGCGCGTGTACACGAATAAACCAAATTTCGGATAATTCATCACAAGCGAGGCTAGACGAAAACTTGCACAGCTCCACCCAAGCTGGACGACCACCATCCCGGCGACCTCCCTCCACCTCGACGACCTGCAGCAAGTTACCCCCTCCAAAAACCAAAAATGGCTACCACTCGAGCTGCCAAAGGACAGACCTCCGCAGCTGCCGGAAGATCCCGAGGGGGCGACCAAAACCAGGCCGAGGTGGAGACCTCACGCAAGGTGGTGGAGACCTCACAACCACCTCCCCAGAAGAGCACCGCAGCTCCGTGACCTCCGCGAGTTGTGGTGGCACAAGAAGACCTGATCCCTGCCCTGAGGGACCTGGCCAACAACCCCGACGAGCTCCAGCGCACCATCGCAACCTTGCAAAGGTTGCAGCAGCGGCAGCATGATGAGCTCGCCCTAGTGCCGAGGCGAGCTCCAGCTACTGAAACTCGGGAGCAGGAGAGGCCCACTCAGGGCACCCAAACTCGGGGGGGAGTACAACGCTCTCCCCATTGAGCAAGAGGCGAGCTCGGCCCAAGCTCGCCAGCACAGGGAACGGGCCGGCAAGGCCAAGATGGTGGAGGAGGAACCCGCCCCATACACTGGGCGAGCTTCAGCCTACACCGAGGTCTCCGCCACGCATCAATCACAAAGGAGTGAAGTCCTCCAAGGCCGTCTGGGCCCGAGATATGGGGAAAATGAGCGGACGGCAGCCCCAGCTACCTCCCATGGAGACTCGGACCAGCAGCCGCGCAGGTCCACCCACGAACGATTGAGAAGGCCCGCCATCGACAGGTTGGGCCCCCATGGCGGATGCTAATTCCAGCCCGTCACTGAGAGGTCTCCCCATAGTGAGGCACCTCGGGGACGTGCGTCCACGAGACGCATGACCTTTGAGCAACCTCCGCCGGAGGTGACCCGCGATGACGAGCTGGCCTCGCTGAAAAGGTCGTCGAAATGCTGCAAGCCCAAGTAACAGCCAAGTCTGGCAGGCCTGATGCCACAACTCTCCCCGCATCTCTATTGGCACCTGCCATCTTCCGCGCACCGGTCCAAAAGAAAATTCAATTCCCGGTGATGTCTGCTTACGAGGGTGAATCCGACCCGAAGGTCCACCTGGCCAAGTATGCAGACTTTATGATTTCGGTTGGTGCCACCGACTCTACTCAATGCCGGAACTTCCCGCTGACCCTAGGGGACTGAGCTCACCGCTGGTTCTCTTCACTCGCCCCGGGGTCAATCTGCTCATTTGGCCAACTCTCGCGGGAGTTCTTGGCCCACTTCGCTGGGTTCGGATCCTACCTTACCCAGAACCACCGACTCGCCAACATCCACCAAGGTGAGAGCGAGACCGACCAGCAGTACCTGGAGAGGCTCGACAAAATCCTGTTGGAAGGCGAGCCGGTGAGCGAGGATACCAAGGTCGTCGCAGCGATGACAGGACTCAAGAAGGGCACTGACCTCTGGAAGGAGATGCACCTCGCATGTCCCAACACTTACACCAAATTCCGCCATAAGGCGGGGGTGTTCGTGGCTATGCAGGAGGCACTACTGAAAGAAGTTGGTGCCCAAGAGGAGAAGAAGCCCTACGGGAAGAAGTCCGGAGGCGCATACAAAGCCCCCCGGAACTTGAAGGCCTTCGGCGAGGGGGACGAGCTCAAGGAGAAGCTCAACCAGGTCCTCACTGTCTCCGTCGACTGTGTCTTTGCGGCTGTTAAAGACAAGGCCCTGCTGGAGGAGCCGAGGCGGATCCGCCAGGACAGCACGAAGCTCAACCCCAACAAATTCTGTGCCTACCATCAGGCCATCGGCCACTTTACCAGCGAATCCCGAGACCTCCTCAAACAACTCTGGAAATTTTATGAGGATGGGAAGCTGGCCGAGTTCGTGAAGAAGACCCCAGCTAAGAGGCCAAGGTTCGAGAGGAGGGCTACCTCCGATGATGAGGATGAGTAAGCGGACCAACCCAGTCCCCATAACAGACGGAGGGCACCTCCCCAGCCTCAGCAAAACATGGAGCCCACCCGGGAACTCTTGGTTCTCGAGGAGGAGATCGGAGCTGCTGGAGGTCTCCAGGACGGGGGATCCTCCATATCCAAGAGAAAAAGAAAGGCCGAAATCCGGGCCATAAACCAAGTCCAGAAAGGCAGCTCCGGCCCCAGGTCCATCTCACAGCTTACTAATGAGCTAACATTTTCCTCGGCGGACCTGGAAGGGGTATTGATGCCCCACAACGACTCGTTGGTGATAACCGCCAACATCATGAACGTCCGAGTTCACAGACTACTTGTGGACACCGGCGCATTCACCAACATTCTCTTCAAATTCACCTTAGATGCCTTAGGTGATTTTGAGTCGTATCTGGAACCTAGCAATGCTAGGATAGTGGGGTTCGGAGAAGCTGTAACCGTCCCCCTAGGTAGTGTTAGGTTGAGCGTCCAGCTTGTATCGGCTGAGGACCCCGAAAGGAGACTGACTAGGCTCATAGATTTCCTAGTTATCGACCAGCAGTCCTCCTACAACGGGTTCCTTGGCCTCCCGTTTATTAATGAATTCAAAGTGGCGTGTTCGACCTACTACTACTGTTTGAAATTCCCAACTTCAAAAGGTGCTGGAACTATAAAAGGTGACCAGAAAAAGGCCCAAGAGTGTTTACTCCAAATCAAAGATGGCCGGGTCAGAAAGTCTGTTACGCAGGTCCACACCCTCGAAGAGGACGTACAGATTCCGATGGACGAGCCAAACATCCTAGACGTCATCTCGGTAGAAACTGAGATGATGGAGGTAGGCGATTTGTCAGAAATCAACCAAGGCACAGGACCTGTGCAAGACACACAACCGACACTAATGGAGGATTTGGGGAAAACCTAAGTGTTGGGAACTGCGCAAGGGTCGGGACCTGCGCAGGAACAACAACCTGCTCCCATGGAGGTGGTCGATGAAGACCAAGAGGGGGGACCTGCGGGAGGTCAAGAACCAACACCAATGGACGTTGACCTAACTCCCCAAGTCACCGCACCATCCCTAGTTGACAAAATATCGGAGGTGCTAACAGTTGATGGACCCGCCCGAGCTGAAAGTCAACCCGATGACCTCAAACCACGCATAGGTCACGAACCTACGCAGATGTCACAAGAGGAGTGGGATGAGTTCATCAGTGACCCAAGGTGGAAAAGTCAAAAGAGAAAAGCCACCCCATGGAGGAATTGACGACACTCCCGGTGGACCCGGAAAGGGACTTAGAAATTTTCATCGGTTCTGAGTTACCTGAACCATATTGGTCGAGGATAGAACTGTTCTTGATGTCCAACCTGGCGTGTTTGCCTGGTCCCACGAAGACATGACGGGGATCCCGTTGGAACATGCTTGCCACAGACTTAACATAGATCCGACGAGGAGACCCGTACGCCAAAAGCGGAGAAAGTATGGACCAGACAAATACGCAACTCTAACTGTTGAGGTGGAGAAGTTGTTAGACAACAAGCTCATCAAGGAAGCTTTGTGTCCGCAGTGGGTCGCGAAACCCGTCCTGGTGAAAAAACACAATGGGACGTGGAGACTCTGCATTGACTTCACAGACTTGAATAAGGCATGTCCGAAGGACAACTTCCCACTACCTCACATTGATCAGCTAGTGGATAGCACCGCCGGCCATGAGATGATGACGTTCATGGATGCTTTTGCGGGCTACCACCAGATAGCTTTGCACCCAGATGACCAGGAACATACGGCGTTCTACACCAACAAGAATATGTATTGCTGGGAAAGGATGCCGTTCGGACTCATCAACTCCGGAGCCACCTACCAAAGGTTGGTGAATAAAATGTTTGACCAAGAACAAGACTTGGAAGGTGGTAGGATATGATGAAGAAAAGAATGACGAGGCCTTGGCAGTGGAGAAGGATCTGATCGAGGAGACCAGAGCTTCGTCAGAAATGAAGAACACCACCTACAAACGCAGAGCAGAAAAATACTACAACTCCCAGGTCCGAGACCGAAAATTCAAGGTCGGAGACCTGGTGTTGAAAAAGAAGTTGATGGCCCCACCAGGTGTATTCGATTCAAACTGGGAAAGACCGTTCCGAGTCACCGCAGCCTGGCCAAACGGCACTTATGATCTAGAAGACGCAGAAGGCAACACCTCGTCATACACCTGGAGTGCGGCCCACCTAAAAAAGTTCTACCAATAGACTAGAATTCTGTAATAGACTAGTCGAAGGTTCGCATTAGAAATGTTGGTGGCAACCAGTGTAAATTACGTCGCTATAAAAGTTAAGGAATTTGTGAAATCGAATTTTTTTTGCCAAGTGTCAGGACCTGTGTAGCTCGCCCCCTACGCGAGCTACCTCAGGTCGCCCACTACCCAGAGGAGCTCACCAACCTCAGCTCGCCCGAGCACTCAAAAATCCGTGATGTGCAAGGACCAAGGTCCCAAACGTTGTAATTAAATAGCTTGAAGGCAAAGGCCAAAGTGCCAAAGGTCGCGAAGGTGCCCTTTTTTAAAAGATTGCTAAGCACCTACTGCCATAAGTTAGAAAAATTTGCGAAAAAGACAAAAAATGTCTAAGGCAAGGTTCATGAAACCCGACGGCCCAACGCGAATCAATCGAAGTGCAGTTCGCTGCCCTAAGTGGTCTAAGACGAGCAATTCGCGGCTCTAAGTGGCGTAAGACGAAGAATACGCACTCTCAAAACAGAGGTACAATTCGTAGTCATAAGTGACGTAAAATGAACGATTCGCTTCTCAAAGTAGAATAAGACGAATAGTTAAGTACCCATAAAATAAATAAAAACGAGCTATTTTGAAAATTATAACGAAAAAGCACGAAAACGAAGTGCGAAGAGTTGGACAAAAATGCTCGATTTCTATTCAAAAGATACTTAGGAAATTTTCAAGGCTAGAATACTTGAAAATTCCTAAGTATTCAAAGTGTTGCTAGCCACAAAGGCCGACTAGCTAGCCATCTTTGAACTACAAAAAGCTCCTTCTGGGCGAGCTGCACGTGCCCGACGAGCTGCATCTACTTAAACAAAAACAAAGGATTACAAAAATAGAGCTCCTTCTAGGCGAGCTATGGAGCCTGGCGACCTACTACAAGTTGGGAAATAAAAGAGCTAATCTAAGAAAGTAAGAAAAAACTTAAGCATTTGGAGCAGCGGGAGGGGCATCAGCAAGCACCTCGCTAGAGCCAGGGGCGACCGGGTCGGAAGGGAGAGCAAGCTCGGCCTCGGTAGTGATATTGCCAGTAAGCCCAGTGGTGTCGAACTCACTAAGGTTCAGCACAGCGTCCCCGCAAGCTTCCTGGAGCTGTGCGACAGTGAGTGGAACCCGCCCCTTTTCCTCATTAGCGACCTCCTATTCGCCAAGGTTCAACTCCGGCACCTCAACTGTCTTGATGACTTGAAAGCGGGCCGGCACGAAGTTGAGAGGGATGCCGAGCTCTGGGAGGTCGCCGATGTCCAGCTCTGCGCCGTCCGGGAAGGGAACCCGATCCAAGCAGGCCTTGAAGTCGCCCACAACCGCCTCAACCTCATCATCCTTGTGAGCCCGAGCCCACCAGAGAGTTTGCAAAACCTCGGCATAACATTGGACGCATCCTTTGTTAGAGGCCTCGGCCCTCACGGCCGCCAGATCCGGCGAGGAAGAGGTATTGTTCCGCAGCTCGGCAACCTCATTGACTTTCACCTCCAGCTCGCCTCTCAGCCTTTCACACTCGGCGTTGGAGCTCTTCACCAGGCCCCCTTGCAATGCGAGGCCCTTCTTGGTAACCTTGTGATTGCCGACCTCCTGGGCGAGCTGGGCGGCGAGCTCATCTTCCTTGGCTTTTATTTTAGCCTCTGTCTCCTGCTAGATCCTGCCGAGCTTGTGTTGGAGGTCCTCGACCTGCTGCAAGGCCCTTTGCTCGGCAGCCAGGGAAGTCTCGGCTTTCTCCTCGGCGAGCTTTGCCTGTTTCTTTACCTTGTCAGCGGTGTCCGCCAAGGCCAGCATCCTCTTATTCTTGTTGGAGTGACCTGTTTCCAACTCGGCGACCTGCTCCAAAGCCTTCTGGTTGGCGAGCATTAATCTACTCGCGTAGTGAGCCGAGAGGAGGAGGTTCTCCTTCAGGTCCAGGCTATTGATGGTCGCCACCAGCGGAGCCATCCAATGCCTCGGCATCTCGCTCACAGTGTTTCGGACTAGGCCCGGATGGAGGCTCCGCATCGACGTCAGTGAGCGAGATCGCTCGAAGGCATGAAGAGCCTCATGACGATTGGGGTGAGCGATGGGAGCATAACTGCGAGGTCAGAACAGTTGAAAAATGTTAGAAAAACAAGAGATAATAAGCGATGAAGATCGACAGGGCGAGCTACTTACTGTGCTCGGTCGGGGTCCCAACCAAGGAGCGTGTCATCGTTAGCTTGCACCCCGAATGGAGATGGCGAGGGGGGCGAGCTCCGGATAGGCGTGGCCGCCAACGGGGCAGTGGATTGAGCGGAACCTCCCTACCCGGACCTCACCGAGGCCCTCTCAGCTCGGTCGGAATCCTCATCAACCAGGCCAGTATACCTGGTCCTCTTGCGAGCAGGGGGTCCTCATCGTCTGCTCGGGGTCCTTCACCTCTATGGGGCCCCTTTTTCCCGCGACCTCGATTGGAGGAGACGACAGCTCGCCCCCCACCTCGGCTGGTCCGAGCGACCTCCGCAACCTTAGACTTGGGCCTCTCGGGTGCCTTGGTCTTTTCCTTCTGGGTCCCCGACCCTCCTACCTCGGCCTTCTTAGAGGCGAGCTCTGCCTCCTTGCTCGTCTCCAATGCGAGCACAGACGGCGGGGCGAGTTTGTTGGGGCGAGGTGGGCCCATTTCGAAGCACTCCTTAACAAGTTGATAGGACTCGGGGACCTCGGCGATTGGAATAGCGACGAAGCTACCACCTGCACAAAAATTGAAAATATCAGCATCTCGGGCGAGCTACCCCCCCTATGGGCGAGCTCCGAAGAGTTGTGAAACCTGGGAGCTCAGGACCTTGAATGTCAAGGTGGTGCGGCAAAGTGAGAAGCCCGGTGAGCCTTAGGCAATGAAGCTGACACAGATGGGCGATCGGCCTGTCCTTCTCGCTCCTCAGACAACAAATGACCCGCACCACATCGAACTCGACTGAGACCTTGGGCTTGCCCCGGCTAGACTTGTGGTGCTTCGGAACTGCAAAAAGAAAGAAAAATTGAATTAGTAAATCCAATTCAACCCACACACACCGAATCAAGCGACCTACTGCTAGCTTCCCCGTATCCCTCCGGAGTGGAAATACAGTCACCCGCCCGTGGAATGTGCTCGAAGCTCGCCAATCTCCACCAATGAAGAAAAACTGCTCCTTCCAGTAGCGGATTTTGTTCGGCAGATCCCCAAGAAATTTCTCTCCCGGGCGAGCTTTCAAATAGTAATAGCCCGCGCCACCCTTCGCCTGCTTGGTTACAGTGAAGAGCTCGCCCAGGTCCGCTGAGGTCGTCGCATTCAAGTAGCCCTCCAACCCAAAGACGGACAAGGCGGCGAGAAGGTTGCTCCACCCGTTCAGAGTAAGCTGGGTCATGGCCATATTATTGTAGGCGAGGAACTGACCAATAGTTGGGTGCAACGGCAAGGTAAGCCGGGCCCTGAGGATATCGACGTTGAGGGCAGTCAACCCCTCGGGAGGCACGTCGGCCCGCTCATTCTTTACTGGAGCATACATGAAGATGTCGAGCGGGACGAGGTACTTCCTGTGTATGATGGGCAGGTCGCATTCGTCAATGACACTTATCACCTCGCCGGCCTTGTATTCAGATGGGGCCACCTGCTCTAGGTCGGCGGGGAGCGCTCGAGCTGGACAGGGGAAGCTCGCCGCATGCTCGAAGACATACTCATCCCAGTCGAAGGGATGGACGACTGCGGCAGGGACCTGATATTCAACCAGCTGGGGCTCTGGGAAGCCGATGCGACGAAAACATTCGAGCGTAACTGGTTCTAGCTCGCCTTCCTCCTCGCCCTCATTAGCGACCTCGGCACCGACCTCGGCGACCTCCTCGGTGCCGTCGGTGGCATCCTCGCCAGCCTCCACAGATTCATCGTCACCACTGACTACTTTTTCCTCGGGGGCGACCTCATCGCCTTCCTCCCATACCTCCGAGTCAGTTTGGACATCGCCGAGTAGCTTGCCGGAGTCCGGGTGAACTACCGAGTTTGCCTCGGAACTAGAGCTGACGTCCACGTAAGAAATCCGAGGAGGAAGCTCATCCTCAATTATTGGTTGTTTTTTGGGGTTTCGGTCCGAAAAGGTCCTACTTGAAGAATGTGTCGACATTGTCTCAGAGAAGTCCAAAGGGTTTTCAGCACAATCCAAGAATCCAAAGTCACGGTACGGTATCATTCAGGGAGTCCGAAGAAACGAAAGAAAAATCAAGTAAAAGGTAGAAGAAAAGGGAAGAAAGATCGAATCCTACCTTGAAGAGCCTTCGAAAATCCGTCGAACGCAAGAAAAATCAGTCGCCGGGAAAGCTCTGAGAATTCAAAAATACAGAAAGTGGGAAAATGAATCCACTTCCCCCTATTTATAGGCGCCAGGGCGAGGTGTGATATCCAAGGAGTCCAGGGACCTTTTTGCAAGGAATTTGAAAAGCTGACATGATGGGCGTGGGAAACCACGCCTAAAAAGGCGTGCACGATGCCTGGATTCCCGCATCACGTCGGCTGGGACAACCGCCACATTGGAGCTCGCCCATCAGCTCGCCATTCGCCCGAATGTAGTTCGCCGAGGTCTGATCTATCGTCCATGGAAATAAGCCAGCTCGCCCACACATTGGGTAAACCATGATGTACGCCAGCTGGGGGGGCAAAATGTTGACAAGGCGAACTGATACGATCGACATTGAAATAATTGCAAGAGCCCGGAGGTCGCCTAGCTCGGCGAAATGGAGGGGAGCTCGCCACGGAGCTCGCTTAAAGAAGCTCGCCCCCATCTCGGCGAGGTTCATCATCAAACGGCACCTTGAAGCCACACAAGGCATTGGAGCTCGCCTGGGAGCCCGCCTTGTAGCCTGCTAGATCCCGATGGTTGTGCTCTTTTTCCCTCCGCCCGATTTAACCACAAGGGTGGTTTACGGCGAGGTTTTTAATGAGGCCCATCTAGTCTAAGGCATAGTAGTAGGACGAGGCACGACGTAGGAAGCAGTGTGAGGGACCAAGACGAGGGTAAGGAACCCTCGTCAACACCGGAAGCCATATAAGCTCGTAAGGTGCCGTCTCACACTCGCACACCTATAAATAAGACCTCTCTTGTACTATTCAGAGAACAATTTCATTGAATACATTTCCCACACTCCACTTTCTCTCTCTAAGCTCTCATTCTCTCTCTCTCTATATTATCCAAGAACACATGTCATAAGATTATTGTTTGGTAGAATTAATCCGATATAAAGCCACATAACGAACCACGATTAGTAAATTCTGTCAACAGGTGCCTCCAAAGACGTGTTCAACGGAGAAGGTACATCGAACTAGAACGTGAAGCCGAACACGAAAGACTTGTCCATGATTATTTTGCTGAGGTCCCGGTGTATTCCAACCACAAATTTCGACGACGATTTCGAATGCAAAGAGATTTATTTCTTCGTATAGTGAATGCACTTGAGAACCGATCACCATATTTTCAGCAGAGGCTTGATGCAACTAATCGAAAAGGTTTTTAATCACTACAAAAGTGCACGGCTGCAATTCGTCAACTCGCTTATGAAGTTCCTGCTGATCATCTTGACGAGTA
This sequence comes from Prunella vulgaris, assembly GCA_026898435.1. Lineage (NCBI taxonomy): Eukaryota > Viridiplantae > Streptophyta > Magnoliopsida > Lamiales > Lamiaceae > Prunella > Prunella vulgaris. Next base: position 1,004,913 of record JAPKLY010000048.1, read on the forward strand.
CCTACGGATGGGGGAAACAACAGCAATCAATTGTCTTTCCAATTTTTGCCAAAATGTGGTTGAAATATGGGACAGTCATTACTTAAGAAAGCCAAATGATGCTGACATTCAATGACTTCTTCAATTGCACGAGGCAAGACATGGTTTTCCAGGAATGTTGGGAAGTATTGATTGTATGCATTGGGAATGGAAAAATTGTCCAGTTACTTGGAAAGGCCAGTTCACGAGAGGACATGGTTCTCCTACGATAGTTTTGGAAGCAGTCGCATCACAAGACTTGTGGATATGTCATACTTTTTTTGGAGTAGCTGGATCACGTAATGATCTCAACGTATTATATGAATCCCCCTTATTATATGAATCCCCCTTATATGATCACAAGGGAATGCACCTGATGTTAATTTCACGGTCAATGGCACACAATATACGAAGGGATATTATCTAGCAGATGGTATCTATCCTACATGGGCCACTTTTGTGAAGTCTTTTCCTTGTCCAGACGATCCAAAGAGAATTTTTTTTTAAAAAGACAAGAAGCTGAACGAAAGGATGTCGAATGAGCTTTCGGGGTGCTCCAAGCTCGTTGGGCAATTGTTAGAGGTCTGGCTCGTTTTTGGTATAAAAAAATTAAAATATATTATGTTAACATGCATTATTTTACATAATATGATAGTAGAGGATGAAGGGGAAATGGTTGGAAATTCTTCGAACGATGAAGATGATGACCTATGAGAATTCGTCCTAGGCCCAAATGGAGAATTTCAAGATTTTCTTCGTAGGAATTCCGAGTTACGCAACAGCGATGTGCATCACCAACTTCGAGCTGACTTGGTCGAGCATATTTGGACACGCTACAATAACAATTATTGAATTATTATTTTAATTTTTTTTAATTTGAGTGTTTTAATTTTTAAATGTTCTTATAGTGTTTTAATGTCTTGTAATATTTTTATGTGAATGTTGCATTTAAATTTTAAATCTTCTACATTTTTAATATAATATTTTACTTAAATTTTTAATTATCAAATAACTTATAATTAATTACTATATTTATTTTAATATTATTAATTAATAATATCAATATTCATGATAGATTTAATTATATAAATTAAAATATATAAATAAGATGAAATATGTTAATAGTAAGACCCACAAATATAATATAAATGGATGATGGATGGATGAATGAATGTGAGTATGTATTTAAAATGGTAGGTATTTAAAGAAAGATGATGTGGAGATGATGCGGAGGAGAGAGAGTGGTTGGATGGATGAAAATCCATCCAACCATTGTGGATGCTCTTAGAGGGTGGGGAAGGTAAGCTTCTTTCCGTCCTTCTAGTCTAGAAATCGAAAGAGTTAGAGG
>JAPKLY010000048.1:1017788-1049027 GCA_026898435.1 Prunella vulgaris
CCAACATGGAGGAGCTCGTCAGGAGTTGGCCAACATGGAGGCTGAGAGCTAGCCAACATGGAGAAGCTAGCCAACACGGAGGAGCTCGTCAGGAGTTGGCCAACATGGAGGCTGAAAAGCTAGCCAACATGGAGGAGCTTGCTAGGAGCTCGCTAGAATGAAATGACCAAGGTTGAGAAGGTCGCCAACCTGCTTAGAAGATACGTCACCAGCTTTGACTGGAGTCAACATTGAGAAGCTCGCCTAGGTACTTGGAGATGAAGGAAGCTCGCCCGTACTCAAGAAGACCAAGTTGAAGTCCATCTCCACATTGCTCCAAAATAACACAAGACAACGAAGCTAGCAAGGAAGCTCACCTAGGTCCAAGATATAGACACCGGTTGTATAAGAAGTAAGTAGAGATGTAGTAGGACGAAGCAATGTAAAGGTAGTATAAGCAGTGTGTGAGGACAAGTGTCAAGGACACTTGTCAACATCTAAAGCCAAGTAGGCTCATAAGGTGCCACCTCACCACATGCTTACTATAAATAGGTCTCCACCTTGTATTTTCTCTCTCTAAGTTCATTATCCCAAATACACTTTCTCTCTCTAAATCTCACTACTTTCTCTCTCTAATCACAAATCAAGAACATAATTTTTTAGTTTATTGTTTGGTGGATTTCCATGTAACTAACAGCCATCAACCAACATATTAACAAAATCCATCAACAGACTCAATTTGATAGTCTCAGACAGTTTAGTCACTTATCAAGGAGTTTTGATTTGATGGACTTTAGATGGTCTCTTCTAATACTACATCTCCTTGTTGGACCAATTGCATTACTTTTTCTTTGAAGATAAAATAATCTTCAATTGAGTGACCCACTAATCGATGGTACTTGCAATATTTTGGATTGTCAATGTATCCGTCTTCTTCTGGTCGTTTCACCTTAGGTAGCTCAATTAATTTTTCATCGAGCAACTCATCAAATGTCCTAGAGATATCAGAGTCTAAGAATGGATATTGCTTTTGTCGCATATCATTCAAAGTTAAACCTTTTTGCCCCCTATCGCGAGTCATGTCCGTTATGTATTCCTTATTTGAAGGTTTAACAAAAGTTTTATCTAGATGTTCTCGAATTAGTAGTTCATCAGACCCATTCGTGGACATACTTAGCTCCATATCGTGAGCTCTCGTAGCTAATTCTTCAAAAGTTCTCGGTTGTATCCCTTGAAAAATGTATCTTAGACCCATTGCATCCCTTATATGCACATTTCAATAGCCAATTTTTCCGATAGTCTATCCTTGCAGTTTAGGCTCAGATTTCTCCATCTATTAATGTAGTCAATCACCGGCTCGTCTTTTGGTTGACGGGTATTGGTTAGCTCAATCATGCCAACAGTTCTTCTTGTGCTATAAAATCAATTTAGGAATTCATATTCCAACTGATCCCAACTATCGATGGAGTTAGCCTCCAAGTCAATAAACCATTCGAAGGCATTTCCCTTTAATGAAAGGAAAAATTATTTTACTAGTGGTCTCCATATGTTCCGGCGTTGTTGCACGTTTCAACAAAATGAGCTACGTGTTGTTTTGGGTTCCCTTTCCCATCAAAGTGTTCAAATTTTGGGGGTAGATAGCCTGGGGGCATTGTCAAGTCATTGATCCTTTTAGTATATGGCTTGGCATATCTGAAGGATGATTTGGATCCGTCGTCAACTTTACCATTCACGATCTCTAATATGAGATCTTTGAGTCGATCAATATTAATCCCATTCTCAAGAGATATTGGGAACTCTTTAGCAGTCATGTCGTTCCCTTCCACTTGATGTTTAGTTGAGGTCTCTCCCTCAACGGTTTTGCCTTTAGCATGACTCACATTGTCGTTATCCGTCTTATTCATCAAGTTAGAGATCCGGGCGTCTTGTTCTTGGAGCTACCGTGAAATTCCTTCAATGGATTTCATTAGGCATGCAAGTTGCTCTTCAACAGTTGTAGCGTTTGTAGTCATGGCCGGAGCCAGATTCGCAGTTGAAGAACTAGATGATGAACGGGGAGTTAAGCATGCAGAGTTATCCCCTTCACTTTCATCCATGTAGGATGGCTTTTCCACAGTTGTATCTGCTGACGGGTCTGCTTCTGAAGAAGCGTGTGTCAATGTCTTCTTCGACATACTTCTCATAATAGCATTGACATTAGATGTTTTTGGAGAACCGGGCCTTAAGAGTCGATTCATTTTTTTTACTTTTAGAGAAGAGATGAGAGGTAGAGATTGTCCCACTGGGCGTGCCAAAATTTGTAACAACAAATTTTCACGAAATTAAAATATTTTTATTAATAACGCAAAAAAGAATTACAATTTGATTTATTTCAGATTTACCGAAATTTCTGGGATTCTGCAATCTCTAATTTCTCCTCTGATTCTTCTCTTGAATCTTGACTTTGGGACTTCTTGAATTATCCGAAATTTGCGGGACTTTGATCTTGAAAGATCTTCGATTTTCGGACTTTAACCTTTAATTTTGGACTTATAACGTTAATCCAAGGGAGTCGAGCCTTATTTCAGATCAAACGTTATTTTTAGGGACTTCTCGGGACTTTGGTCTTTAAAGATCTTTGATTTTCGGACTTTGATCTTGAGAGATCTTTTAATTTCGGACTTATAACATTAATCCGAGGGCGTTGAGCCTTATTTTGGATCAAACATTATTTTTTAAGGACTTCGCAGGACTTTGATCTTAAAAGATCTTTGATTTGCGGACTTATCGGACTTTGCTCTTCAGACTTGCTCTGTGTAAGTGTCAAATGACTAAAATGAGACCTTTATTTATAGGTGTAGAATTCTAGATTTGCTGGCCAGATTTGATGGACTAAAATATTTGATTTGTGGAACATTCCCAGAATATGCCAGATTTGATAAATCTTTAAGATATTTGCCAGATTTGTTGGGCTTTCAAGATTTGATTTATTATGCTGGATTTAATTTAACTTATTAGGCCTTTAAGGGGCAATTTAATTTATTAGACCTTTTGAGGCCCAATTTAATTTATTGGGCTTTAGAGACCTAATTTAATTTATTGGACTTTAGATATCCAATTTAATTTATCGGGCTTTAGATGTCCAATTTAACTTATTGGGCTTTAAAGGCCCAATTTAATTTATTGGACTTTAGAGGTCCAATTTAATTTATTGGACTTTAGAGGTCCAATTTGATTTATTGGGCTTTAGAGGCCCAATTTAATTTATTAGGCTTTAGAGACCCAATTTAATTTATTGAACTTTAGAGTTCCGATTTAACTTATTATTTTAGGAATCGAATTAATCTAAATTCTCAATAATAAAATTATTCGGCATTTTAACACGCAACTTTTCCCGTGTTATTTTTTATTTAGGCAATTAAATTTTAATTACTTACAGCATTCCTAAAAAGTTAAGTTGAGAAGGTTAATATATTTATTTTATCTTGCATTAACGCATGAACAAAGAATTTGTGTTTGCGGTTGAAGTAAGTTACTTCGGAAATTTCACTTATTTCAACAATGGAGATGAAATCCAGTTTGTCATTGAAGTCGGTATTTCGAGATGTGTGCTTGCGTTGAGTATGAACTGAATTTTTCTTACGTGGATGTGATTGAAGACTGTAGAGACACAATAACATAAAAATTTGTATATATTTATTATGATATAGAATTAATAATTATAGCATATTGTGTTGAAGGAGCTAACCTTTGAAGAAATTCCTCCACTTTCGGTATGGTTTCATTAATGGTCAGACGACTTGCATACATAGAATTGGACAAATATTTTCCTGTTATTGAAATTGGTTTCAATTTTTTTGTGCATAAAGTTTGTAAATGTAAATAACACTAGAATTAGTTGTTATATGGAGTTTAAAATATTGGAGTAAAATTCACATGAGAAATTATTTTGTAAATGAATTGAATGAACTTTTAGTGCAAAAAATATTTATCAATTGATAAAAAATAATGGCCTAGTTTATTAAAATTTAATTTTTAACGTGAGAGATGAGAGGATTCGAAGATGTAAATTGAAGTATATTCTATAAAGTAATTTGATTTGATAATTATTATTATTATGGATTCATTTATGATCTATTTATATGTTAATATCGTTGGAAGGTTATAGAGGGTGGTTAAATGAATTTTTTTTTAAATTTTTTGAAAGATATTGTAAAACATAATTTTTACTTGCAAATTTGGTAACCGCAAACCTATTCTTATTCTAATTTTAACTTTGAGAATGTGTTAACCCCAAACCTTTTCTTATTCGGTTGTTCACTTTGGCGTAGTCCAAAGTGATGACATTATCGTGTGTTGGGTGTTCGTCTCTATACTTGAGCAAGTTCTCATAATATCCCTCCCATAATGTGCAGATGGTAGTCGTATGCCTTTATAAATGGAGAACTAAGATCAGTTGAAATGAATATATATATTTAGATTTAAAAAAAACAGTCGAGTGAGTACGTAACCCTCTATCCTGAAGCTCGATGTCCAATATATTGGTCATCTTGTTGTTGACATACACGGGCTCCACGTGGAAAATATCAGTAACGACTGCTATTAAATCTACAATAAAAAATTGATATTAGATTATTAAATTCACAACATAGTAACATGATTGAAAAGGTGAGTTTTTTTACCACGTAATATTCTATCTTCGTGATCAAATTGCAGTTAGATATCTGTAAAAGATATAAAATCATATTGTGGTGCCGTTACTTTAAATGGGCAGCAGATCTCCTCATTTCCGTATAATGGTGGAAGACAATTTTGTATGGGTGTTTGGTATGCAATATCGGCACTTCATGTTTTTCAACAAAAAAATTATATAATTCATATGTTTGTCCTTCCCGAACAATATTCTCAAACATTTTTATTAAATACTTTCGTATAGTCTCCTGTATTTTAGTCCCCTACATAAAAAATAAAATATGTGTTCACTTGTGTGTCTGATTATTTTTTATGCAATCATAACAAATATACATTAAAGTGAATAACTATGTGAAGAAAACTTACCTGTTCGTCTGATAGTATTATTTTCAAGAAACATTTTTTTATTTCACCACTTGGCACCGTAGATAATACATATATATATGTAGATTTAAAAAAAACAATCGAGTGAGTACGTAACCCTCTATCCTGAAGCTCGAAGTCCAATTTATTGGTCATCTTGTTGTTGACATACACGGGCTCCACGTGGAAAATATCAGTAACGACTGCTATTACATCTACAATTAAAAATTGATATTAGATTATTAAATTCACAACATAGTAACATGATTGAAAAGGTGAGTTTTTTTACCACGTAGTATTCTATCTTCATGATCAAATTGTTGTTAGATATCTGTAAAAGATATAAAATCATATTGTGGTGCCGTTACTTCAAGTGCAGCAGATCTCCTCATTTCTGTGTAATGGTGGAAGACAATTTTGTATGGGTGTTTGGTATGCAATATCGACACTTCATGTTTTTCAACAAAAAAATTATATGATTCATATGTTTCTGATACAATAATAGATGCGGTAGATTCATATTATGGAGGTGTATTTTTCGTATATGATTACGGAGGTATAGGAAAGACGTACTTGTGGAGAACATTATCTGCGGCGATTAGGTCGATGGGGGGAAATTGTTCTGAATGTGGCTTCAAGTGGCATAACTTCACTTTTGCTTCCAGGTGGCCGAACTGCTCATTCAAGATTTAAAATTTCTCTAAATATGAATGAGAACTCAACGTGTTCGATCAAACAGGATAGTTAACTAGCAGAACTTATTGTTAGAGCAAGCCTTATTGTCTGGGATGAAGCTCCAATGATGCACAAATACTATTTTGAAGCATTAAACAGAACAATGAAAGACATTATGCAGTTGAGCAATACAATGAATAAGAACAAACCATTTGGAGGCAAAACTATTGTTTTTGGAGGGGATTTCCGCTAAATTTTACCAGTAATACCTATGGGAACCCCATAGGACATTGTCTATGCACACATTAATTCTTCAAATATATGGAGGGATTGCAAATTGTTGAAATTAACTAAGAATATGAGGTTGCAGATGCAGGGCCAACAATTGAACATAACGAATTAAAAGAGTTCTCTGAATGGATTGCACGTATCAAAGATGGAGTAATGGGGGTTGAGACTGATGATCATGCAATTGTTGAAATTCATGAAGATCTCTTAGTAAAATTTTCAGGTGATCCGATTTTATCCATCATGCAGAGTACGTATCCATCTTATATGGATTTAATGGGCAATATGAGTTTTTTGAAGGACCGTGCTATACTGGCACTAACACTTGATGTTGTTGATAGCGTGAACGAAAATGTCTTCATTGAATTCTGGTGATGCAAGGACATATTTAAGTTCTAACAGTGGATGCAAGTCTAATGCTAATGACGACTTATTGACTGATGTACACACTCCAGAGTTTCTAAATGGAATAAGATATTCAAGTGTTCCTAATCATGAGTTAAAACTGAAGGTTAGCACTATTGTGATGTTGTTGAGAAATGTAGATCATTCACTTGGTTTGTGCAATGGGACTCACTGGTAATTACCAAACTTGGACACATGTTTCTGAAGCAAAGATTATGTGTGGAAGCAATGCAAGCTATAAAGTTTTGATTCCGAGAATGTAATTAACTCTATCAGATCTAATGTTACCGTTTAGGTACCAAAGAACACAGTTTCCCTTGATCATATCTTATGCAATGACAAAAAATAAAAGTCAAGGTCAATCACTCTCTCATGTTGGTCTGTTATTGAAAAAATCTATTTTTAGTCACGATCAGTTGTATGTTGCAATATCAAGAGTGACCAATCGCAAAGGACTTAAAATTTTAATTTGTGATGAAGACGCTGAACATAGTCAATCAACAAAAAATATTGTATATAAGAAAGTCTTTCAAAATTTGCAATGTACATATGTATAAGTAGTTTATGCATTATTGTTTTATATGTGTAGAATGTATCTTGACCAATATTTATTTAGTTTTCTTGTTAGGATATTTTGTTGAATTTTGATGATATAATAAACCACTCAGCATGTAATAGGACCAGCTGAACCTGTTAGTCAGCTGATGAATAGTCTAGTACCAGATAGGTATATTGTAAGGGGGAACAGACCCTACTGCCTTGAAGATCCAGAGTATTCGTAGAAAAGAATACCAGCTTAGACTTTGAAGACTTAGCAGTTTCCAGAAGACAGAAGACCTGAGCAGCTAACACCTAACTGAGTCTGGAGAAGAACATCAGAGAAGTCAAGTACCAGCAAGTCAAATATCAGCTAAAGTCCAGTACCAGCTAAAGTCAAGAGCAGCTGATAGGCAAGTTGCAGACAAGACTTGGACCAAGAACAGACGAGGTCCGAGGTACCAGCAGAAGTATAATATGATCAGATGTCTACCAATGACTTGAGAAAGCAGATGAAGTCTACTGACATCAGCTGAGGTTCGCATACCAGATGAGTCTGGTATACCAGCTGAGGCGGCAGATCAGCTGAAGCAGTCTTATGTTCGACCCAGAAAACACGGAGTATATCAAGGGTTAATTGCAACGGCTAGAAGACTTCCAGAATAGAAGGTCAATCAATCAAGGGAACAAACTTGATTGATTGGAAGATCATGAAGATATCTCCAGAAATCATGAAGACGATCAATCAATCTCGCTGATTGATCTCATCCTAATATATAGGGATTTGATCACTAGTCAACTCTAACAGCTAGTTGATTGACACCTATAAATAGGAGTATCAGAAGAATTATCAAGAAGATCATCATGCGATTAATTAAGCAGAAACTCTGTTGAAATTCTCACTTGTACTCAAAACACATTCATTCACATTTATCAATTGTAAGCTTTGTAGAAGCTTTGTAAGTCAGTTGCTATTCTAGCATTGACGATTGTAAGAGAGTTCTACTCTCAAGTTAGTTAGTGAGTGAGAGAGAAAGTTAGTGGAGAGACACACAAGTCTAATTGGATTGTGGAGAGTGGAGTAGGACATTCTGGTTCGAACCACTATAAATCTGGTGTCTCTGTGTTTATTTTTTTGTTCTTATATTTGTGCACAACAACTAAAAAGGGTTTTCAATCAAATCGTTTCCGCACTAAAAGTTACACTAGCGCACTGTTTTCATTAAAACCAGACGACCTTTGGTAGTCTGCTGATTTTTAAAAAAGGCCTGAAACGAAAAGATTTGAAATTCTCCAAGTCTATTCAAACCTCCCTCCCCCCCTTCTAGACTTGGATCAAGAGTTTTTATCCTAAAAACTGCCTTTGTGACCAACATTTCTTAAGATTAATTTTGTATGCAATTAATTTATTAAATTCTTATATAATTCAATAACATATTATATCATAATAATTATTGTTGATAATTCATATCAGACATGTATTAAACTTGATAAATTTATAATCGATCATTTTTACATTACAATTAATAAATTCACGTATATAAATATATAAAAAATATTTAATAATATAGTAAATTTAATATTTATATTATTTTATATTTGTGTATCACAAGAATGAAAGTACTAGTTATTTTAATAATATAACTTTACACATTATCTTACTTTTTAAAAAAAAATGTGCAGTTATTAAAATGAAAATTACCTTTGGAACATATGAAGTATGAGATTGAATCATCACAATATTATATCTTTTTTGGCTTAGTTTTTGTATGTACCAGGTGCACCGTGCAACTCAAGTTCATTTTTAAAAATTATACAAAATACTACTGGAAAGTCACACATATTGTAACTAAAAGGTGTATTTTTAATTGTGTAATTTTTTAATAATAAATGATATAATTTTTAAAAAATACACTGAAATTCCATGGTGCACCTTATACACAAAAAACTTATTATTATTTTTTAATTAGGAAATACAACTTAATAGCGCATCGAATTTAAAATCCAAATATTCGCTAAATATTTAATATTTTAGAATATCATTGCATTCTACTTGTACACCCTCCAATCCTTCATTTTATTGTTACTTTTGATTAAGTAGAATCATTAATGTAAATGAATTAGAAACCCTATCATTAATTTTTTTTTGAAATCAAACTGCAATACAAAGTTTCAAATCTTCTCACCAACCCAACGTCCCCTTCAACTCCCAACAAACCGTACTTGACATTTTCAACGCCACAAATACTCATATTTAATGATATTGAAGTTTAGTTAAAGGTGTGGACAAGCCAAAGAGCTGGCTAGTTCCCAAGGGCTGCGGAAACTAACCTTTAGAGTGCTTTACTCAAAGGGTCGATTTTTAAGTAGTCATTCAATTCACTAGTTCTAACAACCGGAGTTCACAAGATGTCTATAGTCGAGCTCTCATACCGCACGCCCCCAAGCGTAGGAAACCGGGCTCTTCACTTGATGTTGCTCGTTCTTCCATGTAATCGAACCAAATTCATTCCTCAATAGATTAACGCCTTTCTGGGACACAAATGTAACCGTATAACGTTGCTTATCGCCACCTTTTTTGAAAACAAGGGTCGAGGGCTTTACAGTCACCACCACCGTAGGAGGTGCATCCACAGACACCTTGTAAACGGACCCCACATTGTCCACATTGGTTAGCACACGGGTGTATCGTACAACTCGGGACTTCCCAAACACCACAGAGAATGAGGGGTAGTTGAGCTGGCCTGGATCACGGAATTTACGAGCACAAGTGACATTTGGACGCTTCACAACTACCTGTATCATGTCAAGGGTGTAGTCCAACGAGCAGAGGAAGGCAATGTAGTCTTCGGGAGTGGCGTCATACACGAGCCCTGGTGAGAGCGCTTTGTGAGGGTCCACATGGCCCGCCCCATAAGCCCATGGAGTGGAAATTGAGTAGTCAGCAGCATCGCGAAGAGGGGAGTTGGCATTGTCGACAGTGTAGGACGTCGTCATCAGTGCAGATTTTATCGCGCTCGGGCTCCATTCCGGGTGCGCCGCCTTCAGTAGGGCTGCTAAACCGCTAATATGTGGGCAGGACATTGATGTACCTGCAAATATCATCAAGAAAATTATGTAAGTTATAGGAGTGTACCAATAATGTTGATATGGGAAAATGACCAACAATAATGTCACTTTTTCAAAACTTGGACTTTGGTTGAGTTTGAGGGAATTATCCTTTACAGCACATACTTCTCGATAGGTGTTGCCCACTGATTGGGGACAAAATTATTTGTATATTAATGGTGCTCAACAATCCTAAAATTTATAGTTTTTTAAAATAAAATACTTGGAAGAATTGAAGTTCTGTTCTTCACAAATATAGAGTGTTTTACAAATTCAACAATCATAAAATCTACTCCCAGGATAAAAACATTTTTTTCACATTTTCTATTTTAAAATGTCCCAACTTATTTTTCACACCTTGAAAAGAAAATAATTTACAATCATAAATAAAAAAAATACACTTTTTATATTTTATTATTTTAATTCCACACTCACATATTTCATAATATTTTAATTTATGTATCCATATCTTTTGAAAAAAAAAACCGGGTCAAAAGTAGTACTCCCTCCGTCCACGAAATTTATGCTCACATTTTTGCACGTGGTTTAATGCAATATGTCGGAAGGTATTATGGGATAGTGTGAGGTCCGTTTTGAGTAAAGAAAGTATTTATGGAAAGTACATATGATATACTTTTCATAAATATTCTCTTTATTCAAAACGGACCTCACAATATCCCGTAATACCCACCGACATATTGCATTAAACCACGTGCAAAAATGTGAGCATAAATTTCGTGGACGGAGGTAGTATATTTTTTCAAATAAAACACACGGAAGGAATTGAGAATTTGTCTTCCTATTGATAAGAGTGTTGTAAGGGTTTATATTCGGTCTATTGATAAGGATGGGTCATTGCCATTTACTGAAATATGGAAAAGGGTTTTATATATATATTTGGAAAAGAAAAAGAAAAGGCCTTCCCAAACATGGCCAACTCAATTAAAGCAGTTCAAAAGGGACACTTCTCTTTATATAAAAAACAATTCAAATGAAATGTGAACACCAAAGCAAATCAAATAAATATTTCTTCACGAGCTTAGAAAACTTGCAGCTTTAACTATTAAACAACAACATAACTCCTTCTGTCCCAAGATAAACTTCACGTTTATACATTCACATACTTCACTTTTTCTTAATATGCGTGAAAAATGTTGGGACGGAGGGAGTAGTATTTTTACATCTTCCTTTTTTTTTTAAAATCAGTATCAATTCATATATATTTTATTTCTTTAAATATTCAAATTGTTATCCGCTCTGTTCATAAACAGAAAAAATAAAATTAAAATGATCCATCATTTCTAACTAGAGTTTTGATCTAAAATGAGCTAAGCGTGATGATAAAATGCATACACGTGCGAGTGATTGAGAGCCCCAATGAATTTGACTGAAGTCTCCCAACAAATGATATGAAAATGTAATAAGCGTGACCGAATAATAATTGAAAAATTGTAGCCGTTATCGAGAATTTACCAGACATGATGTTGAAGGGTGTCCTCCGGGTGTCCTTCTCGAGGCCAGTGGGACCCACGGCCTGTGACCACGCGGCCAAGATATTCACGCCCGGCCCGATTACATCCGGTTTCAGTATCTGCGGGGTCACCGTGTTGGGCCCCCTCGAGCTGAACGCCGCCACCACCGGCGACGGCTTCACGTTCAGCACCGTACCGCCGAAGCTCAACGCCGCCATCGGATTCTTTTCTGTCTTCACGTACTGCCTTATCAGGTCCCCTGTCTTCCTCCCCACCGCAACCGCCGGCAACAAGTGGCTGTCCGCCACGAGCTCCTCCCCGCTCGCTGCCGTGTTCGCCAGAATCATCCCGACGCCACCGGCTTCCCTCACCACCGCGCCCTTCTCCACCCTCGCGTTGATCCCTCTGTCGCAAACCACTACGTTCCCACGCACGGCGGTGGGATCGAGTGAACCTGGTAAACACAAATTGCTGGAGCTATTGTTTCCCCTGTTGTAAATTAATTCCACCATTTTATTCCCCATTCCTTCCCCACTGTACAGAGAAACCCCTGTATATTTCAGGCCGTTTCCTAAAGTAGCGAACGCCGGAAAATCCCTGTCAATTGTGCCGGCCCCAACGGTCATTATCCATGGAGCAACATTTGCCAACGAAGCTTTGGAAGGCCCACTGTTTCCCGCTGAACAAGAAACGACGATTCCTTTCTCCATCGCTGCAAAAGCTCCAATTGCAATGGTATCTCGAGGATACGGCGCAGATCCGCCGCCTAGAGAGAGAGACAACACATCGACGCCGTCGTGAATCGCACTATTCATGGCTGCGAGTATATCGGAACCAAGACAACCTGAGTTCCAGCAAACCCTGTAGGCTGCTAATCGGGCGTTGGATGCCATTCCTCGAGCATTTCCATCCGCGTAGCCTAAGAGGCTAGCGTTCCCCACCGGAGACCCGGCAGCGGTACTGGCGGTGTGAGTGCCGTGACCATCGTTGTCGCGAGGGGACTGCCGCTCCTTAGAATTCGCGGCCACGTTGTACCCTCTGGAGAAGAATCTGGCGCCGATTAACTTCTTGTTGCAGTGGATTTTGGGATCGAAATCGTCCGCTGCCTCGCACTCACCGCGCCACCGAGCCGGAACTGCGGACATATGTACATCGCTAAACGACTTGGATTCCGGCCAAACGCCGGTGTCCAAAACGCCGATTATGACATCCTGAGAGGCCTGATTCAGTTCCTGTAGGCTATGGCCACCCCACTTTCCTTCTTCCAGATCGAGCCCGAGAAACTCAGGAGTGCGCGTGGTGTGGAGATTGTACATCGTATCTTCATACACTCCGACGACGGCGTCAGATTGGCGGAGCGACTCCGCCTCCTCCGGCGACAGCGCTGCAGCAAAGCCATGATAGGCGGCGTCGTAAGTGTAAAGGATGGAATCGGTCGAAGCGGAGGTGAGAGATTGGAAGTGGTCAGAGTACCAGTCACTATGGGTGGCGTAGGACGCCGGTTTTTGGTGGTTTCTCATGTGCACAATGTATGTTTTCTTGGCAGAAGCAAAAAGTAGGCATGATTGGAGTAGAAAGAGAATGGCAGAGACGCAGATCGCAGAGGCGGACGCCATTGTTAAAGCTTGAAGATATAAATAAAACAGAAACGGATATGTAGAGAGACAGTCGGGATGACTGTCAGTCAGGGGATGGAAGTGGAGGTATAGCGAGTATTGGGATTTTAAAAGGATAGAGGCTATTTTCTAGGCTCCAGATTTGAAATAATTACGATCATGCCACTGGTTAATCGGACAGTAGTGGGTGGGTGGTTTGGTTTTGTACTGTGCTCAACTCGCTCCGCCATTAGAGGTAGTAGTGGAAGTGAGTTGGGAGACACATGCCATTCCATTTATTTGCCAATTGATTTATTGATTTTCTGGATGAACATAATTTGTGATATTGAATTTTATATTTTTTTTATATATCCTTTACTTTTTATATATTGTCGAATGCAAATAAAATTTTATATAAAAAAATTAAAAGAATAATACAATCATTAAAAGGGGTTCAATCATTTCTTTTTGGCCAAAAGAGACTGTCAGGCATCAGCAGAGATGGGTAAAAGAGATGATAAACAGGGAGTAATATGATAATGCGAGACTTTGGATGAATTTTATTTTAGAGATAAATATAAAAACGGGGTCACTTTGTTTTTTTTTGTTTTTTTGTTTTAAATAGCAAGGAAGGACATGTATATAAAAATTATAAAAATGCATATTTAAAATTAAGTATGTAAATATTTTAAAAATTGCACATTTATTTATTTTTATAATTATCCCTTTTATTTTATTGGAAGGTTTTGTATGAAAATTATTCATAATAAGATTATAATAAACTAATTTTAAAGTATTTATTATTTGATTAATAGTATTAAAAAATTTATTAGAAATATAAAAAATTTGAAACAATAATATTATATTATAAATTTTATTGATCTTAACATGTGACACTCCTAATTAATATTTTGATATATTTGATAAATACTTGATATTTTAAAATAGTTTAACGAAATTTATCATGAATTATTTTCATATAAAATTTACTCTTATTTTATATATCTCGAATTATGTTCCGCTCAAACAATTGGGTCCAACCCGTTTGCCCCTCTCTACTTGCATTATGATTAATTTAATAAGTGTAAAATATTTATATTTTAATACAAAAAATATTTTAAAAAGTCAGTGTTTTAAAAATCACTAGTCGGTTGATCACTAAAGTCTAGCAACTAGTCGAGGACTAATCGGAAATACCTAAACGACAAATATAATTAATTATTTAATAAATTAATAATACATTATGCTTAAAATAATTAATAAAATTAACATCACCACCTTTTAAAATTAAAATTATAAATGATAACAACCATGAAATTCAAAATGAAATAAAATCATAATATAAAATCCAAAAGAGAACACATATTAATTTAAATTTTAAATTTTAAAGTTCTACATATTAAAAGATAAGCACCATTATATGGATAAAAAAAACTACAAACTTATAAATAATAATACACTAAGTAGTTTCTAAAGGACAAAGAAAAAATCAAAATAAAAAATTAATTTATATAAGTCAGTCGTCTAGTCGGTCCAAATTACATAAATCGACTCAAATTAGTCGGCGCCTAATTAGCATGTTGGCCGTCTAGTCGGATCTAGACGCCGATTACAACTCCAAATATTTTTTTCGCCGATTTTGGGGCAAAATAGGTTGGGCAAGTCCGCCACTTTTTAGAACCATGTTAAAAATAATATTTAATATTATTTAATTCATAAAATACTATTATGCGCATTTGTGCAACATGCACTATTAATACTATTGCTTTAAAAATAATACCTTTTTTAAGAAAAAATAATACTATTGACTTAGTGGTGTAGCATTAGAAATGTGTGCATAATACTTTTATAGTACATAAATATAACACTTTAAATGTATACATACACAAATATAATTATGAATATAAATTTATATTTACACAAAAAATATTAATGTGTTGAGTTCGGAAAGAAATTCGTTGACTGGTTCTATAAAAATCACGACTTGTTTAGATTCTTTAGATAGAGACGAATATAGGTCTAAATTTAAACTTGTGTAATAGTCATCCCTAAGTATAGTGAAATGTCTTACTAAAAGATCACATAATTTTATCTAGAGTACGATCTTTTGTGAATTTGAGTTCATATAAACTCGTATCACTATTATGTGTAATCACTATGACTGTTATTCATATATACTATCAATGTTATAAAAATATATTTAATTTTTTTAACAGTGATATTGTATATGCTTAACAGTGATAGTGAATATACATAACAATAATTGTGTATATACATGACAGTGATAATTGATAAATCCATATTCACCGTGAATTCAGGTTTATACACGTTTTTATCATTTATCTATTGTCGAATCTATATATTCAAAAAGCACTTCTTCCCACGAAATGTGTAAATACTGAGAAAAATAATAACCATGATAAGACAAGATATTTTTTTAATATATATTGTTTTTTAAATGAAAAAAAAAACTCCTATTAGTGTTTACTGGAAATAAATTTCCTGATCCATAAAAACCTAAAATTATCTATATTCACTAATTTGTGCAGTCATATTTTGGCATATTTTTAATAAATACTCCCCATATCATAATATATATATTGCAAAGAATTTTAGCGACACAATTTTAAAGAAAAATAATAAATATATATTTTTAAATACATAAATATTATAAGAATGAAAAATAATAAAAGAATTACTGTGTAAAATGCTTAGTGATTATGTATTACAGAATGGAGAGAGCATGTAAATAACAAACAATGGTATAAGAGATTTATATTAAAGAATCATCTAAATTATGAATAGGAAGGTATTTGACTTAAACTTATTTTAAATATTTTATAAATTTTAATATTTTAATTTATAAGTTATTTTTAAGAGTTTATAAGATGTTACTTTTAAATAGATTATAACTTGTTGAAAAGTTTGACTATTACAACTTATAAGTTCTTTGATAATTTATTATAAAATTTTAAAACAAATTAATTTTAATAAAAATTAATTATTTATTATTTTTATCTTGAGGTAGGGATCGTGGAGTGGTGGTGGGGTTAAGGATGACGTGGGTGGGTGGGAATGAAGGTATTGAAAAAAAATAAATTAGGATATCCCAATATATTTTTTTACAGCTTATAAGATATAAGGAACTTATTTTAAGATCGTATAAGTTGTCAAACACTTTAAGACATCATATAAGCTCTTAATTTATTTATATTGATGTTATATGGTCTTATATTAAAAAGAAATTCTTAAATTAATCTCAATTATCTATCCCGTACAATTAAATTACCATCTCGTTGGCTGTTGGAAATATTTAATGAAATTGATTGTTTTAAGTGTCCAACTTCCAATATCATTTGGTAGATTTTTAAACGTTATTTAAGATTATCAACTAGACTTTAGTAATGAAGCATTAAGTTTATTATGGGTAATAAATTCGGTCAAGATGGGTACACTCTCCCTCATTTTTGTAAGTGTCGTTTGGGTAAAATCAAAGTATAGTTTCTTACACGGGTTAGCCTACCTGTTCTTCACTTAAGTGAGTGACCTGGGTTCGATTTTCAATGGGAACGAATTACGGGGGGAGATATAAGGTTGGACTTGGTGATATGGAGTGTAAGGTGTAATACCCGAACCAAAACTTCTTATAGAATTATATGATTAATTAATTCATTTATTTTTATGAGCAATATATGTGTTCAAGTTCATAATTTTCAGGTAAACGAACGAGCATTCTGAGCCGGAAGCACTACTAGCACTTTTAAGGTTAGAAATATATTTTACTAAATACGAGACTTTTGAAGTAAAAAATATTTTTCGATCCGAAATTTATACATGTTATAAAATATGATAACAAACGTCGATAATGGCAATTTTATCTCGTCTAAATAATTTTACTATATCAAAATATAGTCAAACGAAGCATTTAAAACATATACTACCTCCGTCCACGAAATTTATGCTCACATTTTTGCACGTGGTTTAATGCAATATGTCGGAGGGTATTACGGGATATTGTGAGGTCCGTTTTGAATAAAGAAAATATTTATGAAAAGTATATCATATGTACTTTCCATAAATACTTTCTTTACTCAAAACGGACCTCACAATATCCCATAATACCTTCCGACATATTGCATTAAACCACGTGCAAAAATGTGAGCATAAATTTCATGGACGGAGGGAGTATGAAAAAAATTATACTTACAAAATATTTATTACAACGTATAAATATGATCGTTTAAAATAGCCGATATTTATGATATTTTTGTATCTTTAAAATACGACCCCTTTACGATGAAATAATACAATTTATATCAAATACGTATAGTAAATACAAGTGGTAAATAAAATATTGTACGAAAAGTAAAAATATCTAAAAATTTAATAATAATTTTTTTTTACTTGGCTGTGAATTTAAACACGGCACCTAATTCTTTCTTACCACATATTCAACATACACGTGCATATAACTCTTACAACTCTCCCTCAAATTTCTTCTATACATACATGCTCCAACTTGACTTTTATTGCAAGCACAGAGAATTTTCTCTCCCACTCAGAAAACTCTCTCTCTATACACACTCCAAGAGATACATTCTCACCATCTAATATAGCCACTCTTCTCCTGCAATCTCTCACTCGGTCTCTTTTCTTTTACCCTTATAATTGAAGAAACCTTCCTCCCTTATATTTGAATAGTTAAACCATCAGAAGTTAAAAAGGAATTTTCATCAAGACTACAAATCAAGAAGAAACTACAAATGTTACAACTATAAACCTTGCTATGTGCTTATATACCTCGAATTTTAGATCGTTTCTCATGTTTCGATACTCGGAAAATTATGAAACTTTTTCTGTGACTTCTTGTATGACTTAAATACATTCTGTCCAAATCTGGTGGTGTTTTGAATTATTATTACGGAGTTATGAATTTTTGAAGTCATGGTAGTTTTTCCCGACTGAACCTGTGGTGAGTGTTCTTCTTTAATTCGTTTTTATAGTTCTAGCCGTAGGAAAATTATAAAATTTTTACTACATGACAATTTGATGATGGGCTATAATATATACGAATTTCAGGGCCATCGGAGTTGATATGAAGGAGAAATAAAATCCTAAAGTTGACTCATGTAAAATTCGACCAAAACTATGACACCTGTATATGAGGACCCAATTTCTATGTTTTAAACAACTCAGAAAATTATGAAATTTTGTTTGTTCATCTTCCAGTGAGATGTCTACATTATATCCAAAAATTGAGATGATCTGACTTAAGAGGAAGGAGATGTGAATTTTCTAAATCAAGGTGTCCTACATAGAGTGGACTTATGAACAGCTACTTTCAGATTTCGTTTTTCATATTTACAGCCATGATAAAATCTTGATATTTTTACTGAGTGATATATTAATGATGAACTAAAACCTTTATAATTTTCGTGATCATCAGACTTAGGAATAGGGAGAAATAATTTTCTAAAAATGATATGTTCAGTTTGAAATGATTTCTGTGATGCCTAGATTAATTATCTTGATTTCTATATTTCTAGCGACCAGAAATTTATGAAATTTTAAGTAGATGTTCTATTTGAAGTATACTATATTCTGGTCAAGTTTGGTGATTTTTAGAGTTGAACCTTAAGAGATACTGATTTTTGAAAAACATGTGTCCAGATTGTACCTTTGTCAATATTTTGCACAAGTTGTCATGTTTAATAAATCCTTTCTGTGATGTAAAACTTTTATCATATCTAAACTTGATAAAGAGACATCATGTTTAATTTTATAATTTTTAGAACTTTATAAGTATTTTTAATTTAAATTCGTTTAGACTAAAAAGCAATGGTGTAGCTGAAAACATGCGGAAAGATTTTAGGGGTAAATTATGTAAGGTCCAAACTAGCTACTTTGAACATGTATATCTCTTACCTCGTTTGTTAATAAACTAAAATAAAAATATGCTGATAATCTTGAGCTGGAGTAGTATAAGTTTGCGAAATTTGACATTCATAGGATCCATATCTTAGGAGAAATAAATGTTTGAAAATGGAATAAAATGCAAGGGAACATTGTCCCATTTTTAGAAAAAAATGAAGGTATAACTTTTTTCATATTCTTTTAGTATTATAACAAATCATATTTATGTAGTATATATGCTTATGTGTTATTATAACGAAAATTATGAATTTTGAAAGTGTCTGAGTAGCTGTAAAACAAGTTGCGACGTTTCTTTATTATTATGTCAAAATTTGATAAGACTTATACTTAAACTTATTTTCTTTTAGGACTCGAAATATATTCTAATTCCATGTATGTTAATATACAATTTTACAAGTTGTTGTGTTTTTATTTCTAGTTTAAATACTTGTAACAAATTTATTAAAGTTATAGAAAAGTTAAAGGACTAAGACTAAGAGAACCTCACAAACTAAATTTATTCAGACCTTTTTAAGTCAATTTATAATCTACATGCTTCAATTTACTTATGTGTTTAATTTATTAATTGTCTGCAAGCTTAATTATGTATCCAAGAATGTGTTGAACTTATACACTATTTAATTGATCTTTTGACGAGTATTTATTCTAGCAAAATGTTTGTTATTATATAAGTGTGTAATTTTGTTATATACATGTTTAAAATGTAAATATATCTAAGTATGTGATTTTTACTGTGCTCTGAAATAAACACAAACGTACTAGAACTTATAATTTAAATGTATAATTGATATACATTTAAATCAACATTTTAGTTTTCTAAAACCGTTTAAAGAAATAAAGCTTGATGTTCTTGTTAAACTTATGAATATTTATGACCGACTATATGTTAGATTTTATTAGAAAGAAGTAAAGCTTTTATAAAAAGTCTTTGTACTAAAACACGAATCGAAAATTGTAAATGTATTAACCAAATGAAAGAACAATTATATGAAATAAATATGATCACTAAAGATGTAAGAAAATAGTGCTAGGTGAAGTGCGGCCACAATAAATTAGGTTTTAGGACCACACTGTTGTGGTATTGGCCACCCGTGATCATGTATGCTATCATTGTGGTAGAAAGACCACTAGATGTAATTTTTGGGGAGATTTATATTATCTGGAAATATTTTTTGCAGATTAGGCCAATATATGAAAAATGATCTTTTGGCAATAGCTCAACGTGAAATAAGTTCAGTAATATTATGTGAATTGACTGTGTTTGGTTAATTATTGTATACAATTATTATCTATGTTATACACGTGACTTGAATTCATGAAGAATCCATAATTGGATTAATATCACATAAAGAATGAGAACCTTATTATTATTATACTTTGGACGTACCAATCCCATGACGGTTTGCAAGTCATCCACTGAGATTTTATCTCACACCACAACAATTTGATATTTTTTCAGGATATGATCACGAGGGTCAGAATTGCAGCAGTGACACGGAGTTTCCCTAAATATGATGCAATATATTTATATATATGAATAAATTAAATTATTATGTAATCATTTTTAAAATAAATTTTAGTATGGTATCAAGTAACAAACCTTTGAGAGTTATTCGATGATGATTTTATACACGAGTATTCCTTTTCTATGTTGATAAGAGGCTAATGAAAGACCGGACCCACATATGTTTAAATACCTATGATCTTCCGCTGCAAAGTATTTCATTTACGCATATTGTTTTATTCTGAAAAGAAAATTTTAAGCTCGAATTTTTAGTTACTAAGTGACGATTCGAGTTCAGAGTGCTTTATGCGACAAAGGCTGACATTCTGGATCCGGGGCGTTACATAAGGAGACTTGGTGAACTAACCTAACTACTAACAACTAACATTTACCGATAAAATATGTGTTAATATTAGAGATTTTATTTTTCCATTAGGTAAGCTCGAAAATTTTGAAATATTTTGGAAGACAAATGAATTCAAATTTAGTCAATTTCATATTTTATATTATATTATTTTTCTTATAAATAAAGATGAGTCACTCTAGCATGCACCTTGCATGTTCATTTCATGCACTTGAATTTACAATTTAATTAAAAAAATAGATTAAATTCCCCTAAAAGTAATCAGTAAAATAATTAACAATATTACCTCATTTCGGTGGGGTGAAGTGTGCAAAGAAAAATATAGAGGAGGGTTGGGGATTAGAGATTTAGGAATCTTTAACAAAATACTTATTGGCAAATGGGTTTGGAGATTTCTAGAAGATGGAGATAGGCTGTGGGTGAAGGTAGTCAAGTCCAAATATGGGGAGGAACCGTTAGCTATATGTAGTTCATCGTTCGATGCGATGGAGAGGGTGAGACGAGGGAGAAAATATGTATCAGGGTGGTGGAAAGATATTTATGAGATTTATTGGGGAGAGAATGGTGATGGGTTAAGTAGAGAATTCTTGAAAATAGTTGGCAAAGGAGATAATACTAGATTTTGGGATGATTGGTGTGTGGAGGAGAGGCCGTTGAAAGAAAAATTTCCTAGGTTATATAGGTTAAGTGAAGTCAAGGATGGGAGAATTTGTAAGATGGGAAAGTGGGAAGATAACGAATGGAAATGGGAGTTTAGATGGAGTCGGGCTTTGAGAGATAGAGATGTTGATATGATAAACATTCTTATGTCTTCTCTTAATAGGGTCAAGCTAGATAGAGATGGAAAGGACTATTGGAAGTGGAATCCCTCTTCTAATGGTATATACATAACCGCAGAGGCATACAAGAGAAGGACGATACTCGATGAGCCAAGGTGTGAGGAGAATAAAGCTTGCTCGAGAGTGTGGAGGAGCTACGCTCCAAGGAAAGCACAAGCAATAGTACGGAAAGTCCTAAAAATGAAGCTACCCACAAGATCAAATCTAAAGGTACTCGGATTATTGCTTCCAAATGGGGTAGATCAATGTGGTCTTTGTGGTAAAGAAGAAGAAACCATTCAACACCTTTTCTTTTCGTGTGAGTTCGCAAGACAAGTTTGGGACAAGTGCTACTTTTGGATGAATTTGCATATGGCTCCACATCACATCCCGTCTAGGCATCTTCTTCAACATGGGGACATGCTCGGTCTTAAAAGAAAGAGTAAGGCATCTACAACTTTGTGGACAGCGGTCGTTTGGTATTTGTGGAAAATAAGAAACAATGTTATTTTTAATGGTTTGAAGCCAAATGTGAATAGAATTTTTTCAGATATTAAGTCAAGTGTGTGGACGTGGATTGGTACAATAGAAGAGAGATTTAGAAAGCACACATTTATAGATTGGAGTAAAAATCCTAGAGAGTGTTGTCTAAGCTTGTAAGTGCTTGATTCCCTCTTACCTTTGATTTTATTGTAAGGGATGGAGCACCTCTTGTACTCAAATTCTTTATAATAAAAGTAGTTCACTTTACTGTTAAAAAAAAAACAATATTACCTTATTTGTAAAAAATACACAGTTCAGTGTGTTAGTGTGTGGTTTGAAAAAAATTCAAAATTGAAGTCAAAATTAAACTTAAAAATTCATGTGCATACCCGAATTTATTTATATTGATTTGTATTTTTGTAATTACTTGTAAAGAACTCAAGGTAGCTAGTAAAATACTCAAAATATTGTACTCCTTCCGTCCCGCTATAAGGTGCTCGTTGTTTTTGGGCGTATATATTAAGATAAAAGTGAAAAAGTATAAGTGATGTGATGGAAAAAGTGAAAAAGTATAAGTGATGTGATGGAAGTGAAAAGTACTGAAAATAATAATAAAGAAGTGAATAATAGTTTCCAAAAAAGTTAAAAAGCAAATGAGCAACATATAGTGGGACAGACGAAAATGGCAACATGAGCAACTTATAGTGGGACGACGGGAGTATATATATTACACATTGTCAATCGATAAAATTGAATAGTCACAATATTCTTTTCTTATTACCCTTTTGGTGCGCGCCCATGTCCTACCAGTTTTTCTTCTTCTTTGTCTCATATCCATAGTCAAGTGTTGGTATATTTTTCCACCCTATGGCTCTCGCCTAACTCCAAGTCATAGGCAATACATGTTGTTCTTCTTTTACATCCTTGTGTTACATGTCTTCCCATACTAGCCTTCAAAAAACAATATATGTTTCTCTTCTTTCATGTTGTATATCTTTTTCCAACTCTAATACCTTGTCTCTAGCATTGATATTTCGAGTTTTGTATCTCTCTTTCTTTTTATAAACTTCTTTTTCTCCATCCTATCTTTTGTGATAATTGCAAATCTCGAGCAATTATTGTATTATTGTAATTACTTGTAGAACACTCAAGAATTGTTTGTAAAATATTCAAAGTATCATATATATATTGTACATCATGAGTCAGTAAAATTCAGTAGTCATAATATAGTTTTCTAGACATGGTATCAGAGTCTTTTGCTTCACGTCCACGTCATGGATAACACTAGTTTTTTTCTTCCTTGTTTCATGTTCATAGTTAAATGTTGGTATCTATTTTTCACCTTTTGGCTCACCCCTACGTCTTGGGCAATACCAATTCTTTTGTTCCCAGTCTTCTTTATGTTGACTATCTTCACAGTCTAACCTTGAACGAAACTTTTCCTCTAATGGAAAGATTGGAAGTTATAAGGTTGTTTTTTGTTTATGCAACATCCAAGAAGTTCAAGGTGTAATGGATGGATGTCAAGGGTGTCTTTATGAATGATATATTGAATATAAATAGATTAAGGCCATGATTTAAAAAAAAGTGACACCATAGTTTTTATTGATGTTTATGGTTTTGTGTATGCTGTTCAAGTTTGTGCCTACAAAATAATATCTCGAGTTGCTAAATTGTGTGCCACACATTCTCCTAGTTCAAGAGTTGTTGGGCCTCATATGCATCTTTGGACAACAAAAAGGGAAGTGAGATTCAAAAACTTTACAAAGACTTGTTTGCCCGTCATGAAAACTGGCGACTGAACTGCTGAACAAATAAGAATTCTTTTACGTTTTGAGGTACACCACAATCTAAACCTGGTTATATTATATTATGTGTATGAACCACAATTCTAATATTAAGGGGTGCTTAATTGGTATGAATTTAAGATGGGAATGATATAATGAGTATGCATAAGGGGGTAATCATATTATCCTTTTCTTTAACCTATATTTATGATCTCATTCATGTAAATAAATAATACCAAAACATTATTTATTAGAATGATTCATCATAAATCCTCATTCATTTCCATTCACCATCCTCATTACCCCTAACCAAGTGGACCATAAACATGATGCTTGTTGCATGTTTAATACTGCATAGATGCGGGGTTGTTGATTCCATCAAGATCTGAGATGAACACACCAACTTCTATAAGTATTGTCCAATGGCTCGAAATGCTTGCATAGACTGATGAGACTTGTTGACGGATTAATCTGGCAAGTGATTTTGTGGCTAGCTACAACTTGTTAATCCCTCAACAAAATATGAATTTAATCTGTAAGTTGATTAATTGATAAGTTATTGTCTTCGAATTTTAGCAGCATAAGGTTAAGTTTTTCATGTTTTTCAGATCCTTTATTAATATGGAGAAAGTACATATATATTTACAAAGTTCATGCAAGGAGGAGGTGGCACCTACTTATGCCACATTCATTTTGTTGAGTTAACAATGATTGTTTGAAATCAATTGGAATAAAGAAATTGAAGAACACCAAGATTTACGTGGTTCGATCAGAAATGATCTACTTCCACGGATGAGGGCACCTCTCTCACTAATCGATGGAAGATGATACAATTTACAAGTATTTTGATCTCACTAAGTATATGATCGTCCTATCTCTCTATACATATGTGTGTGTATATATATAGGAGTATGGAATCTCTAATTAATGCTAGTGATCATAACCACCTAACAAGAAAACTGCTACAGTTGCAACCGAAAATGAGTAACTGTCAGAGCCCAACGATCTTCAGTTTTGATTCTGTTAAACTGATCGTCCGTTGTCCAATTTGGAAGTTTAAACCGCTTCGTAACTGATCATGAGTTAATTCCTGACTTTGGAGTCAGTATGCTCCTTTCTTGTCTTGTCTGTTGATGTGATATGTCCTCAGCTAAGTCTGAGTACTCAGCTGATATCATCAGTAGACCTTTTGTCCTGATCTGACCAGCTGACCTGACCATACCATCCTGACTGTAATCCTGATAGCTCATCCTGACTGACCATCATCAGCTGACCTCCTCAGCTGACCACCATCAGCTGACCTCCTCAGCTGACCACCTCAGCTGACTACCATCAGCTGACCTCCTCAGCTGATTCCGCTGATATCCCGGATGACTTTCAGTAGACTTCTCAAACGATCTCAGCTGACCTTATCAGATGACTAACCATCAGCAGACCTATCAACTGACTTCCTCAGCTGATAGTATAATGTTCAGTTTAATCAGCAGTACTTGCTCATCTGAGTTTATTTCACTTTCTTTGCACCCATAACAATTCTCCACCTCAAAGTAAGTGAGATGCCTCCACCTAACCGTCACATCACAGTAGTATTAAGGCACATCCCATGACTGTACCTTAACCAGCTCCAAACAGTAGTTGAATTTAGAACTTGGTATGACTTTAGTCAGCATATCAGCAGCATTGTCATCAGTAGAAACGTTCTGTATTGTTATCACCTTCTTTTCCACCACATCCTTCACAAAGTGAAGCCTCACATCAATATGTTTAGATCTTTCTCGAAAGACCTGATGCTTGACTAAGTGAATGACACTCTGATTATCACATTGCACAGTAACTTCATCTTGCCTGATTCCAAATTCCCTGATAATGCCCTTCAGCCACATAGCCTCCTTTACTGCTTCTGTCACTGCGATGTACTCAGCTTCAGTGGTTGACAATGTAACCACTGACTGTAATGCAGCCCTCCAACTGATGGCTGTGCCATATAGTGTAAACACATATCCAGTCAGAGACTTTCTTGTATCTATGCTTCCAGCATAGTCAGAATCTACAAAACCTTGTAGAGGTTGCTTGTCCTCCTGAGTCCTCTCAAATAATAATCCCAGATGTGCTGAACCTTTCAGATATCTCATTATCCACTTGAAAGCTTCCCAATGTGCCTTTCCAGGATTAGCCATAAACCTGCTGACCAAGCTCACTGCATGAGCAATATCAGGTCTGCTACAAACCATGACATACATTATGCTTCTAACTCCATTTGAATAAGGTATCTTGTTCATCTGAGCTTTATCTTGATCACTCCTGGGACATTGATCAGCTGACAATTTGAAATGTTGTCCAAGAGGAGTAGAGACTGATCTTGACTCATGCATATTGAATCTTCTCAAGATTTTCAGTATGTAATCCTGCTGATTCAAGAACATCCTTCCAGCTGACTTGTTCCTGATAATATCCATACCCAGAATTCTCTTTGCACTTCCAAGGTCTTTCATGTCAAAGGTTGAACTGAGCTTATCCTTCAGTTTTTGAATTCTTCCAAGACTATTGCTGGCAATTAACATATCATCCACATAGAGTAACAAATATGTCAGTACCTCAGAGCCTTGCTTTTCCAAGTACACACAGCTATCATACTCTCATCTGCTGAAGCCTATAGACACCATGAAGCTATCAAACCATTTATACCACTGCCTTGGGCTTTGCTTAAGTCCATACAAAGACTTCTTCAGCAAACATACCTTTCCTTCATTTTCTGATAGTATGAACCCTTCAGGCAGCTGCATATAAATGGTTTCTTCAAGCTCTCCATGTAGAAATGCAGTTTTGACATCCAGCTGTTGTAACTCTAGTCCATCCCGATTCACCTTCGACAATAAGATCCTTATTGAGTAGTGCTTCACAACTGGTGAGAACACTTTATTGAAGTCTATTCCTTCCCTCTGAGTAAACCCCCTTGCAACTAACCTTGCCTTATATCTGATCAGCTCCTGTCCATCTGACCCAATTTCAGACTTTTTCTTGAATATCCATCTTGAGCTGACAACCTTCTGCCCTTTTGTTCTATTCACAAGAACCCATGTGTGGTTCTTTTCAAGTGAATTTAACTCCTCTTTCATAGCTGAAATCCACTGATCTTTATCCTTCCTTGTCACTGCATCAACATAAGTTTCAGGTTCTTGATACTCTACTTCTTCTGCTACTGATAAGGCATATGAGATCATGTCAGCCTGCCCAAACCTGATTGGTGGATGAATGCTTCTCCTATGTCTATCTCTAGCCAGACTGTAGTTTCTCAAATCTTGATCCTCCTCATCTGAATTTTCAGTTTGATCTTCAGAATCACTGTCTGCTGATGCACTCAGCTGATCTTCTTGTGGATTCCTGATATCAGAGTTTTCCTGAGCCTGATCTTCATTCTGAATCCTGGTTGTATGCTCCACCTGAACTAGTGTATGTCTGATTATGGGGTTGTCCTCAGCATCCTGAGAACTTTCAGATGTACCATATCCCATGACTTTCTCATTGAAAGTCACATCTCTGCTGACAATACACTTCTTGTGTCCTGATTCAAGGCACCACAATCTATATCCTTTGACACTTTTTGGATATCCCAGGAAGATGCACCTCAGAGCTCTTGGTTCCAACTTATCCTGCCTTATGTGTGCAAAGGCTAAGCAACCAAATACCTTCAGATTATTGTAATATGACAACCTACCATACCAAAGCTCATCTGGGGTTTTGAAGTCAATAGCAGATGAGGGTGTTTTGTTTATCAAATTACAAGCAGTATTAACTGCCTCTCCCAGAATACTTAGGTAGTTTAGCATCTGAAAGCATACACCTGACCTTCTCCAAAATGGTCCTGTTCATTCTCTCAGCAAGCCCATTCTGTTGAGGGTTTGCTGGAACAGTCTTGTGTCTTGTTATGCCTCTTTCCTTGCAGAAATTTTCAAATTCTTCTGACACATACTCAAGTCCATTGTCAGTCCTGAGATGCTTTATAGATCTGCCCCTTTTATTTTCTTGTTCAAAGAGCCATTCCCTGAACTTTCCAAAGGCTTCACTCTTCTGCTTCAGAATGATCACCCACACTTTTCTGCTGAAATCATCAATGATAGTCATGAAATACTTTCCGCCTCCATGAGTCTCAGTCTTTGAAGGCCCCCAGATGTCAGAGTGTACATAGTCCAAAGGAGCATCAGTATGATGTTTCCCCTTTGCATAAGAGTGTTTCTTGGATTTTCCCAACACACAGTGATCACAGAAATCCAATTTGATTGTTCTTGAATCCCCAAATGCCTTCTGCTTGGAGAGTTCATTTAGTCCTCTTTCACCAATGTGCCCTAACCTCTTGTGCTACAAGATAGCATCAGAACTGCCCATAACTGCATTCACTGATCCGGCAGCTGAGTTACCCATCAGAATGTACAAGCCATTTACCTTCTTGCCCTTCATCACAATGTTATTATCCTTGGTTATCAATATGAATCCATTCCTTGTATTGAATTCATATCCCAAAACATTAAGTGATCCAAGAGAAATAAGATTTCTCTTCAGCTCAGGTACAACCTGACATCTTGTAGTATCCTCTCAGCACCATCATGCAGCCTCAACTTTATTGAGCCAGAGCCTCTGACCTTGCACATCTGATCATTCCCCAAGAGAACTGATCCACCATCAAATTTCTTAAGATCCTTGAATAAAATTTCATTGGGACACATATGAAATGAGCACCCAGAATCCTACACCCAATCTTTACTCAGCTTGACATCAGTAACGGCCAAAACCTCAGCACTATCATATTCTTCCTGAGCAGCAATTGTGACATCTACCTTCTGATCCTCTTCTTGCTTCCTGGATTTGTCAGGACAATTCTTCTTGAGATGTCCCACCTTCTGACATGAGAAACATTTTCTCCTTTCCACAAATTTTCCAGATTCAGGGCCTTTACCATTCTTCTTCTTCTTTCCCTGAAACGGTTTCTTCCCTTTCTTGAATTTGATATTCAGCTCTTCACCTTGATTTGTGTTCTTCCTTTCAGATTGCATTTGAAGCGCCTTAGTTTTCAATGCATTCTGAATATCATCAGGGGACACCTTCTCTTGCCTTCCAAATAACAGAGCATCCTTGAAATTCTCCAAGGATTTTGGTAGAGAGTTCAGTAACATCAGAACTTTATCCTCATCTTCAATCTTGACTTCAAGATTCTCCAAATCATCCACTGATTTATTGAATTCTTCAAGTTGTTCAACAAGATCCCTATCCTCAGTCATCTTGAAGGAATGAAGCCTCTGCTTCATGAACAACTTATTGGTAACCGACTTCGTTTGATACACTTGTTCCAGCTTATTCCACACATCAATGACAGTCTTCTCCTTATACACCTCCCTCAGAGGTTTGTCTCCCAAGCACAAAATGATTGTGCTATGAGCCTTGTCCAGAATCTCCTGCTTCTTTGCAGGTTCTGATGCGGATGATGATGACCACTGATTCGCTGGTTTCAGAGCATTTGATAATCCATGGTGTGTGAGGAGAGCTTTCATCTTCACCTTCCACAAACCAAAATCATTTGCCCCTGTGAATTTCTCAAACTCCATCTTCATAGAAGTCATAGCAGTTGATTTCACCAACAATCTTCTCTTCTTCCCACAGACGGCGCCAATTGTTGAGTTAACAATGATTGTTTGAAATCAATTGGAATAAAGAAATTGAAGAAAACCAAGATTTACGTGGTTCGATCAGAAATGATCTATGTCCACGGATGAGGGCACCTCTCTCACTAATCGATGGAAGATGATACAATTTACAAGTATTTTGATCTCACTAAGTATATGATCGTCCTATCTCTCTGTCACGTCCCAATTTTTATAAACAGCGGAAGTCTTTAACAATTTTTTTGAAAATAATCTTTTTGGGCGTGATCTAACTAATCTTGAAATAAATTTTCTCTTTTCTTTAAAACTCTTTGAATTATTTCACAATTCTTTCACATAAATCACCAAATAGAAATCTTAACATAATTACATGCCTTGAATAATTATTCTCATTTAAACATGCTAAAATACCATAAATAATTAAATCTACATGCAACCTAATTTATTCCAATAATACATATCATATAATATCAGTTTAAACTTACAAAGTTGCATAAAAATTCGTGTACAACTGTCGAACATATATTTTTCGAAAAAAACAGTCCACTAGTTTCTTGAAAAATCATTCTTTTGTAAAACCTCATATTGCCATACAATTAATCACGTCTAAAATACTTATTAAATCATATAATACTGATGAAAATATTTTATTAATGAAAATTTCTTAATTTTTACATAAAAGTCGAATACTAGGTAATTAAAGGACCAATTTTAAACCATCGGCTTCCCAAATGATAAAATCATGAAATTTGGTTTACATGTATAATTTTTCATGGCAAACTTACTGTAAAAATTTCGGATTTTATGGAGTTGTAAAACATTAATTCTGGTCATGCAAAAATTTAGGACTCTAATTAATATATAGGACCATAAATCATATCTTTTCACACGCAACTTAATACCTAACACATAAACACATAAAGCACGAAATATTTCTGTCCTAAATCATAAATATACTAATTAATTAAATTCCTAACAAATTAAAACTCTAAAAATGATTAATACTTAGAATAATTCATAATTTATCACATAGAATAAAATCATAACAATTATCAAATCTTTTCAAAAGTCTAATTTTATTAAAAAGTGTCTAAGCACCAGAATAGTCATAAACTTATAATTTAAATTAAATTCATCATACGAATCAAATAAGGTACCGTAATTAACTAAGTTTCATAAAACAATTCAAATAACAAACTTGCGTATGAATTCATCCTTTCATATCTCTTTTATTTCTCACATCCACACGCCTCCACCATGTCCACCTCGTCCCTTACTCGACAAAATCTGAAAAATAGTTTGGTGAAAGGGGTGAGTAATCATAAAAATCACTCCGTGGGGAACGTTAGTTCGAAGTCCAAATATAAAGGACATGCATACATGAAAACATACCAACTTTGACATTCTTGATACGACTTAAGCGCATCTCTTTTGACACTACGTAAGAGCGTCCATTCTTTGATACCACATAAGGATATCCATTAATTTGGCACTACTTAAGAGCACCCAATGGTTGATACTACATAAGAGTATCCATTCTTTGATACCACATAAGGATATCCATTCTTTTAGCACATAAACACATAAACACATCAAACTAAA
>JAPKLY010000048.1:1049037-1119555 GCA_026898435.1 Prunella vulgaris
ATATCTTGGAAAATAAAATATATCTCACTTGCAATAGGGGGATTTTCGAAAATTGTAGGACTTAAACTATGAAATCTTGGTTTGAATAATATCTTGGGAATAATAACTGAAGGTGGCCGAATTTTTGTGTGGAAGTAAGATGAACAAATCTTGGGTTAAGATCTTAGAAATAATATCTTGGTGGAAATAAATTAATGTGATCGAATTTTCATGAATAAAAGGAATAATGAACATATAGGATGAAATCTTGGGAAATCTTAGTCATATCTTGGCAAATCTTTCTAATATCTCCCATATAATAATTTAATAACCTTAAGACTTCAATTAAATAAATTCCTATGGCTGAATTTTCGAATTTAAGCCCATAAATATCACCAAATCTTTCTTAATCAAATATTAGGACTCTAACTAACTCTAAACCTTGATTCTTCCAATTTTACCCTCATTCTTGTAACAAACTTTGAATTTCCTCTCTCCTAAAATCCTTCTCTTAATAATTCGAATTCCTTAAGTAGAACATTAAAATCTAATCCCAATTAAATCCCAATTCTAATAAATTCTAATCTTAAAGGATTAAAACTCTAAATATTATTAAAGCCTAATAATTCAAACTTAAGTATTACTTCTAAATCTAAAAAGTATTGCAACTTAAGTTCTAAAGGTTATCTAATACTAAAAGGATTAAGAACTAATAGTAAACAAAGTATAAAATACTAAAGCATAAAACTTAAGGGACTAAACTGAAAAAAATAATTAAAGCACGTCCAAAAAGAAAGTTAGGGGACGAAAATGGCAGCTGGAACTTGGGTGTTACACTCTCTATACATATGTGCGTGTATATATATAGGAGTATGGAATCCCTAATTAGTGCTAGTGATCGTAACCACCTAACAAGAAAACTGCTACAGTTGCAACTGAAAATGAGTAACTGTTAGAGCCCAACGATCTTCAGTTTTGATTCTGTTAAACTGATCGCCCGTTGTCCAATTTGGAAGTTTAAACCGCTTCGTAACTGATCCTGAGTTAATTCCTGACTTTGGAGTCAGTATGCTCCTTTCTTTTCTTGTCTGTTGATGTGATATGTCCTCAGCTGAGTCTGAGTACTCAGCTGATATCATCAGTAGACCTTTTGTCCTGATCTGACCAGCTGACCTGACCATACCATCCTGACTGTAATCCTGATAGCTCATCCTGACTAACCATCATCAGCTGATCTCCTCAGCTGACCACCTCAGTTGACTACCATCAGCTGACCTCCTCAGCTGATTCCGCTGATATCCCGGATGACTTTCAGTAGACTTCTCAAACGATCTCAGCTGACCTTATCAGATGACTAACCATCAGCAGACCTATCAGCTGACCTTATCAGATGACTAACCATCAGCAGACCTATCAGCTGACTTCCTCAGCTGATAGTATAATGTTCAGTTTAATCAGTAGTACTTGCTCATCTGAGTTTATTTCACTTTCTTTGCACCCATAAAAATTCTCCACCTCAAAGTAAGTGAGATGCCTCCACCTAACCTTCATATCAAAGTAGTATTAAGGCACATCCCATGACTGTACCTTAACCAGCTCCAAAGAGTAGTTGAATTTAGAACTTGGTATGACTTTAGTCAGCATATCAGCAGCATTGTCATCAGTAGAAACTTTCTGTATTGTGATCACCTTCTTTTCCATCACATCCCTCACAAAGTGAAGCCTCACATCAATATGTTTAGATCTTTCATGAAAGACTTGATGCAACCATGGATTGAACTACCATGTGGCATCAAGTAGTGATCAATAGATGGTGGAGCAAAGTCCAAGCGTATGTTAGAGATGATGTGTAGCCAACGTGGCACGACTAGAGTACGATAACCAGAGCATGTATAGTAGTGTGCAGTAACCAGGATTCAACCAGCCAGAGAGCATCAACCGGTCATTTTGGACTGAGAATATCAGGTAGAGAGTTATGACTAGGATGATATGGCCTGAGAGCATTAACAAGTTGCCACAGCCAAAGCATGTCAGGCAGAGAGCAGCCTATCATGGTCGTCATAAGCAGAACACTAGGTCATAGGTGGGCCACCTACTTATATCATTCTTGCTATAATAGAGCACTTGAGACTGAGAGGTTTTGTTTAGAGAATGTAATCTTTACCAAAAGAGGGAAAATTATAATGTAAGAATGAGAGCTCAACTAATTACAACTCTTTATTTTGATTTTTATGTGATTAATTAATCATCTATTAGCCACACTTAATAACACATTTCATAAATTAATGTCAATAATTTTGCACTAGAAGAAATTAGGTACATTTTGTCCGTAGAATCGAGATTTATATATGTTCATCTTCAAATCTAGAACAATAGCAAGTTTGATGCTAAATTTTCTCTTTATCAAAAATTTTCTGGGTTATATGTTCATTTTCTTCACATATAAAAATTGTACAAATTATATATCCATCCATTCAATAAAAAATCTATACACAAAATCATCATCTTATTCTACTGAATCCATTCACTCTTGTATACAAAGAAATATTTTTTATCATCATCATGATGTTGTAGGTGTATATATTTACATATATGTAAATACGATATAGAGGATGGGTTTCACATTACCAAACCATCTTCTACATTCAGGATAAGACTCAAGTAGAAACCCGGCCATTGGAGCCAACACAATTGTTGTTCAAGCCATCACTAGAAAGAGTCATGGCTTTGTACCATCATTATCACAACCAACCATCAGAAAGATACAAACAACCGCTAGAAATAACTACGACTCTATTTCAACTTCTGTCACATATCTATCTAAAGAATACCACATTAATCAACGTCAATTTTGCAACTCTGAAGCCTACTCTTTAAAGAAAGGACTTTGGTACGAAATGAAAGAGGAACGATTTCTTACCCCAAAAGCTATTGTGATTCTAGGCTAGCTGATCTCAACCGTACACCTCTTTCATTCGTTAAACTTGGTAGGATCATGAGGCTAAGAAAGGCGTTCAAAGTTCCAAGAGATTTTAGGTATGTATAACTTATTATGCAGTGGCAGAGCATCGGCAAGACAAATTGTGTTATTTTGTAAGTGACATTAGTTTTACCTAGTTTATGAAGTTTTTATTCAGATGTGTCTTTGAAGAAAAAAGGCTCTGTAGTGGAACATTATAACTAAGAACACTCCATAGGACTCTGACTATGGCCTGATGTATATATGAAGATGCATGTTTGAATATTTCATATTTGGGTGTTCACTTGAGGATATTAATCCCTGTAGGTGCACTAGAATTATTGTGCCGAATATATAGTTCTTTCATTGATAATAGTTTAGTAGGGGAAATCCCTCTTGTGTTTTGCTGCGGGAACACTTCTTTTGTGTACCAAAATTAAAGTATGACTGATATTATTTTATGGAATTTGTTATAAATATATTATATTTTTTGTATCAAAACTAACAGTGGAGATTAGATGACTATAATTAGACCTGTAAAGTCAAAAGGTAATTCAGTACATAATTAGATCATATTAATTAAGGGGGTGCTTGTTTCAAATTCCTCAATGGTAATGAGAATGAAATTTTATTTTCCTTCTTTACACTTACATATGTTCAATAAGAGTTTATGTTCATGGTGGTTACATCATTAATGTTGTGCTCCAATTTTGGAATAAGTATATAAAAAAGAAAGTTGTTGATTGTTGTAGGGGGATTGATTGAGGAATATGATTATAGGATGAGATGAAGGTAATTAAATGGGGGTAATGATTACCTTATTTAGGAGGAAAATTAAAGTTTTGGTCTCATTACATACTATAATTACTATATATATATATATATATCCCCACTCTCATTACCATTGAGGAATTTTATACCAAGCGCCCCCTAACTTTTAACTCATAATCCAATATCTTGAATTTTTTTTAGTAGACCTAATTTCTTAGGTAATTTGATAGTAATTTGTGTAAATTTGATAAGGGTGATTTACATATAGGTTCAAAAAAATCACTATATTTACAAATAGGTTCTGTGCAAAAAAAAAAAAAAAAACTTTTGTGCAGAAAAAAAAAATGCTTCTATGCAAATATTGTGAACCTATTTGTAAATATAGTGGGTTTTTTTAATCTATATGTAAATCACCCA
Organism: Prunella vulgaris; assembly: GCA_026898435.1. NCBI lineage: Eukaryota > Viridiplantae > Streptophyta > Magnoliopsida > Lamiales > Lamiaceae > Prunella > Prunella vulgaris. Next base: position 1,053,164 of record JAPKLY010000048.1, read on the forward strand.
TTTGATAATAGATATAACGTCTAAGCATATTAAACTCCTTATTAATATACTCCCTCCGTCCACGTTTCTTTAAACGGCTGTCCACAATAAATAGTTCACTTACTTAAAATGGAAAAATTACAATTATTATTTTTATTTTTTTATATACATATATACTCAATTTTACACATCACATCAAATTCTTTTTTAATAATTAAATACCTTTTTATACTAATACACTCACTTTTACATATCAACATTAATATTTTTTTAATAACGGTGCATTGCTAAGATAGACAAATTTTTATGGGAGTCTTACTTATGAGAGTCTCAAATATGAATCATACAACGAAATAACATTAATTAATTAATTAACAAAATGTTAATTGACCTAGCTAGTTGACTACATTCCAATCCTTTTTTTTTTTTTTTAATTATGAACTCGCATCCGACCAAGAAAGTTGAAATATTGTTTACATGGCTTGACTTGATTTCCATTTTTTAAATTTACAGATTATTTATTAAATCAAAATATAATATATTCAGTACTCAACACCATTTTGGATAAAGGAGGAAGAAATCATTATATCAACTAAAATAATAAAAATAATGATACACATGCAATTGAGAAGGATTATAACTCATGATAATAATGATGAGTAATTATTTAGAACTTAATAATAAACTAAATTAAAGAATAGGGTTTTATGGAAGCGCAGATTGTGGCAGCATTACGGCCAACAGATTCAATCACGCTCTTGCGTTTGTCCCGCAGTGAGAATCTGCCTAGATATACGCATTTCTTCGGTTTAAGTAATTTGTATTTTTTTGCATTACTTTTCATTTTCCCACCCACGCGCTTTTCTGTACTTCCTGCATGTTTCGAGGTTCTCCCGGGTTTCTTTTCCCCCGTAATTTATTGAGGGTTCATTTTTAATTTTAAACTTTTTCATTTTTAAATTTGATTTTATAGTTCTTTACATTGTTCAATTTTGATATTATTTTTATTAAAAATAATGTTATTTTTTGTCATGCGGTTCACTTTGTGATTGAATTTGAAATTTTATTGCATCCTTACTGATATTTTTTTTATTAGTGTTTCAGTGATATAAAAAATAAATAAAAAGATTTTTTGACAATCACATCAACAAGAGTGCCTCAAAGTCCCAAACTCAATCATTATGTGCCTCGTTGTTGGCTTAATATGTGTACAAGAGTGTAAATGATGCTTGACGGTCGGCGAGCGGTCGAGTACCTTAAAGCGCTAAGACCGCCTAGGCGTCACCGTCAAGATTTTTTATATTTATAATTATTTTAAAAAAAATTCTACAAATATTATTTTTTTCCAATAAAATTATATAATTTCACAATAAATTATAAACTTAAAACATAATTAATAGTTTAATACTCAAATACATTTTTCACAAAATACAACAAGTCCACAAAATACAACTAGTCCGCTTCTCTCTCTCTTTCCCCTTTCTCTATCTTCTCGTTTCTTTCGTTTTTTTTAGTTTAAGTAGTGTTCCTTAATTACTTATTAGTTGTTGCCACCAAGCGCCAAGACCAGCTAGGCGGTGCCAATGTTATTCTATTTTTTATTTTATTTTATTAACATTAATTTTTTTCCAAACATATATTAATAAAAATATACATTATAGATAAATTATAAATTTAAAACATAACTAATAACTATCATAAAATATAAAAAGTCAACAAAATGTTAAAAACTATCATAATACGATATTGTTCAACTTCTAAATGAAACACAAAAAGAGCAAAATACATAGAACAAATAAATTATAGGGTAGTTCAATTAAACTTTTATTTTTTAGTAATTTAGTAAATTAGTTTTTATTTTTTAATTTTAGTTCTAACTTTTAAATTGAAATTAAAATTAAAAAAGAAGAGTAATGATCATCTAGGTGGTGCCAAGACGGCCTCGACAGTGCCAAATGTGTTGGAGGATTTTTTTTCGGCGATTTGACCTTGGCGTCGGTGGCCGAGGGCCTTCAAGCACCTAGGCGGCCGCCTAGGCGATCTCGGCGACCCCCATTTACATTCATGTATGTGTATGCAATCACACTTACATGGACGTTGTCTTATTCGGTAATTAACCAAGTTATAATATCAAACTCAGGGAAACGAGGCTTGTAAAGCAAGTATTGAATGTTCAACAAAGGTGATTAACTATGAAAAGTAAAAATGGTCTTGGGTTCTATCTACTTGGCAAGAGAATGGAAATATCTAACTATCACCTTTGATAAGATGAGCAAGTGTTGGAGGTGTGTGCATTGGAGTATTCCAATTATGGGCTCATCTAACAACTTATTAATCCTAGCATGCATAAGTATCACTTAAGGTATTAATCAAGCCAATAAACTCTATCAAACGCTTAGTTCTCAGTAGAAACACTTAATACTCTACTTGAGATGCTCTTAGCTCCTAAGCAATTGTCATTGACATAGAAACAATAATACAAACACTTGATGTGCAAAATTATCAATCATGAACTTCAATGAATTAACTCAATTAGGCTCAAAACATCCAAATGCATACACCAAGAGTTCAATCAATCACCAAGATAGAGAATTAATACATCAAGCAAACTCATACATGCATGAGATTAACAAGCTATTAAACTACACCGTAATCTCCATACACCAATGCAACAAAGGTATTAGCCCATGGCTAATTGGTACAAAACAAAAATAATTAAGCTAACTACAATCATATCTAAGGTAAAAGTAAAAGAATTATAAGAAATCTTACCAATGTTGGATGAATTGAAATATAAGCTAATTCTTTCAAATGTTAACTTCTAATCTGTGGCTCAAAAAGATAAATCATACCGTACACTTGTAGCTAACGTCGAGAGGAATCTACTGCAACAAACATATCAGAATTCCAATGGTTGGATCAAAAGTAATCAAAGAAATAAGATTGAAAATCAAAAGATAACCCACTTGGTAAATACCTCTAATCTCTCTCTAATCTATCTAATGAAAATCTAAGAGTGAAATGAAACCTAGATGCTTCATAATCTGATCCATGTGGTATATATAGTGCTCCCGATATTAAGACTCATTTGCCCCTCATTAAATGCACGAAAAGACAAATTCGCCCTTAATTTTACCAAATTTCGGACTTGCACTCGATCACCTTCACACTGGCGCTCGATCTAGCCTTGCTCCAGCGCACTTCTTCTTCAGCTCGAGCGCACTCCACTTTCTAGGGCAGACAATTTTCGCTTGAGAAAGGAAGGGGCTGTGCTTGGGCAAACTTGTTTTCTTTATATCTTGAGCTTTAGAACTCCGATTGACTCGATTCTTTTTGCGTTGCAACCCTCTTTTCAAGCTCTTTCACATGGTATATCATTTGCACCATTTAGATTGAATTAATAAATCTGAAATTTCTCAAACTTGATTGTTTTTTCACCTTTTTGCCTCATTTTTCCTATAACTTCACAATTCTTTGCAAAATAGGTCAATAATCAATTATATAGCAATTAATATCATAAATGCAATCAACAACCAAAAATCATATCAAAATAAGCATGAACATGATGCAAATATGACCCTAATCACCTTCCAAACTAGAGTATTGCTCTTCCTCTAGCAATGAAACGACAAAACTAGGGGAATAATTACATCAAAACGTGATCATCATCTTGCTCAATGTCATGCAACACTATCCCTAACCAATGCTCAATATCACATGCAAAATATGTCAACTTATCAACCATCAATCAAGAATCAATGAACACAAGATCAAATCCACTTATCACAATCCTCTCGGGTGTGTTTCACTCATCACTCATGTGTTTAGGCTATGACAAATCACTCCATGCCACTTCTCAACACACAAGTACTACATGAGGGTGCAAATGGCGCTTGGCGGTGCCTATGTTTTTTTTTTTTTATTAATATTAATTTTTTTCTAAACATATATTAATAAAAATATACATTATACGATAAATCATAAATTTAAGATATAGTTAATAATCATCACAAAATATAACAAGTCAACAAAATGTTAAAAACTATTATAATACGACATTGTCCAACTTCTAAATGAAACACAAAAAGAGCAAACTATATAGTACGAATAAATTATGAAGTAGTTCAATTATACATTCATTTTTTAATAAATTAGTTATTATTTTTAATTTTGGTTCTAAATTTTAAGTTGAAATAAATTTTTTAAAAAAAGAATAATGATCATCTAGGCGGTGCCAAGACGGCCTCGGCGCCCGCCTAGGCGACCTCGGCAGTACCAAATCTGTTGGTGGATTTGTCTTGGCGATTTGATCTTGGTGTCGGCGGCCGAGGACCTTCAACCGCCTAGGCGGCCGCCTGGACGGTATCACCGACCGCAATTTACATCCACGGTACTAACATAGGCTTTCCAATTGTCTCAATTCTCCACCACTATTCAAGTAACTCATAATCAAATCGAAGATGACTTTTCATTTGGTTGTAGTGTTGGCTCTTTGGTAAGGGTGGGATGTTTTTGGGTAGAAGTGACTCACAAACTAGTGGAGCAAGAGGTCAAGACATTTAGCTAGAATATCTCTACTCTTCAAAAGAAAGGTTGCAAGTGATCAAGTTGCAAACCATTCCAACCTCATAACAATATTTTTTTCACACTTCTTACATTCAAGCATTTTTTCTTCACCACTTTTTTTTTTTTTTTTTTGCAATTTTGTATCACATCACCAACACATTAGGCACATAAGCTCTTCTTCACAATTTTTTCATTCAACTCAACTTTCATCTTCATTTTTTACTTCTTTTACTCTTCTTCACCATCTCATCCACCAAACTCTCTTTTAAAGAACATGTACCCCTCTTATTCTCATGAAAGCTCCACTAGTCATAGGGAAAATATGACTCAAAATGAAGGATAATTAGGCTATAATCATAGGTTACCAAAGAAAAAGGCCAAAGGCACAAAATTGCTAACTATGGAATCAATGTCATTATATGGATAATTTGGCTAAGTAACTCATATAAAATAAAAAATAGCCTCAAATCATTTTTGACAACTTATTACAAAGTGTGATCTCAAACAAGACTCATGGCAAGTTCTATAGCACAATGCATCAAGAGGACCACACAACCGAAGAACATCATTCGTTTTAGAATGAAATGGGAATTAAGCTCAACAGCTCACGGGTCATGTGATTGCGACTTGCTTCATTTCTCAAATGTTCATTTCAACTCAACATCAAGCATGAAAGAATCCACACTAAGCATGATTAATCAAACACATGATCATGGAATAGAATTACACTACATCTCACAACACTAAGAACACATTCATCAAGCAATTATCATATGCCATCAAAACAAGTAAGATCACATTATAAGCTCACAAAAATAAGCAACTAAACTCCATCATCCAAAGATTAAACATGATCTAGCAATACAAACATAGGAAAAGTTGATGCAAATGGAATTTTAAAAAACGATCATAACCCCCTCCCCCCCCAAACTTTTTATTGCTATGCAATTAAAAGTTTGGCAAACTAGTGTTCAAAATGGAATTTGCAATCAACAACCAATCAAGCTCATGCTAGAAATCAGACAAATCATCAACTCAATCATGAAAATCAAGCCAAGTCAATGCTCTAAACAAAATATCTAAAATATAGTGCGCCGGAGCAATGTGACATCTATAAAAAATAACCCCCCCAAACTTAGGTTTGCTAAGCAATCCTATGTTTGAGCCCGGGACCAATGTACCTCCATGTAGCACTAGGCACACGTCTAAGAATTGAACTCCCACTTTTAAAACTCAACAACACCTTTCTCAATATAAGCTCACAATTTTCCTACAAAAGCAATTACAAAAGAAAAGATCAAACAACTAACAACTAAACTAACAAACAAAAACACAAAAAAGAATGGGTTGCCTCCCATTTAGCGCTAAGTTTAACGTCTTCAAGCCGAACGAAAATGTTAAAGCTCATCGAAATGGCCAAGGATATTTGTCATCCTTGCCATCATATTCCAATCTTTTGGCTTCATGATCAAGGAAGCTTGTAGGATTTCTATACCAAACACCAACTTTTATCTTCCTCTTTAACTTGTACGCACATTCATTTTCCTCTTCTTTTCTCCTCATTCTTATCCACCCCCTTTTCCTACTATCAAAAATTCCCAAGAGGATTCACAATTCTATTTTATGGTCAATTCTATCAAGAGGCATAATAAAATCATAAGAAACATCAATATCAATTAAAGCACAAGTAGAAGAATTTAAGGGTTTAGAAATGCTTATTTCAATATTTTGCTCATCTGCCACTTCCCTTTGATGTTCTTCTTCAATTTTGCTCATGTCCAAGAGTGGACCTTCCTCTTCCTCTTCTTTGATAATAGAATCTACATCTTTACTTTCATCTCTTCAGTCCTCTTTGTCATTTTCCTCCTCTTCTAGTTTCTTCTCCTCCTTTGCTTCTTCTTCTTGATTCCTATCAATTTCAACAAGAGAAGTGCCATACTAAATATCATCATAAAGATGATTCATATCAAAATCAAAGTTATCATAAAGAGCTTTGAACTCCTCATAATCATCATCATCTTCATCTTCATCCTCTTCCTTTTCACTCTCCTCTCTTTTCACTTCTTCTTGTCTTGTATCATCTAATGGAATTTCAAAGTCCATACTAACTCCATCATCTAGATTCCCTCCATCTTCCTCTTCAACCTTCTCCTCGATGGCTTGTTGGCTAAATGAATTGACCAATTGTCCCAATTGGAACTCCAAGCTCTTGATTTGATTACAATGAGATTTAAAACCTTCATCAAACTTTCAATTAGTCTCCTCGTGCTTTCTAACATTTTCCATTCTCATCTCTTTTATTTGCTTAACAATGTGAGCTAAAATGTCATTCAAATAGCTTGGAGAAGTTTCTTCTTAATGAAAGGGCATATGAGGAGGTAGAGTGTAGGAGTATGGATCTTCATAAGAGTAGGGATCTTGATATGAATATGATTGAGGAGGATAAGGATCTTCTTGTGGAGGTGGATGTTGATATGTGTAAGTTTGATATGCATATTGTTGAGGAGGATATATGTATTTTGGAGGATGTGAGTATTGGTTGTTTCAGTCCATTTTCAATTAAGTTCACTCATACAAAGATTAGAAAGTATCAACACTCACCAAGAATAATTAAGAATAAATAAAGAAAAATAATGTAAACATCAAACCAAGCTTAACGAAGAAATCGTTTCGCAGGCAACGACGCCAAAAACTTGTTTGCCTAATATATGTATGCAATCACGCAAGTGTACGTGGATGTTGTCGTATTCGGTAATTGACCAAGTAATAATATCGAACTTAGGAAAATGAGGCTTGTAAAGCAAGTATTGAATGTTCAACAAAGGTGATTAACTATGAAAAGTAAAAATAGTCTTGGGTTCTATCTACTTGGCAAGAGAATGGAAAAATCTAACTATCGCCTTTTATAAGATGAGCAAGTGTTGGAGGTGTGTGCATTGTAATATTTTAACTATGGGTTCATCTAAAAACTTATTAATCCTAGCATGCATAAGTATCACTTAAGGTATTAATCAAGTCAACAGACTCTATCAAATGCTTAGTTCTCACTAGAACACTTAATACTCTACTTGAGATGTTCTTAGCTCCTAAGCAATTCTCATTGACATAGAAACAATAACACAAACACTTGGTGTGCACAATTATCAATTAGGAACTTCAATAAATTAACTAATTCTCATATGTTGCTAACTCAATTAGGCTCAAAACATCCAAATGCATACACCAATAGTTCAATCAATCATCAAGATATTGAATTAATACATCAAGCTAACTAATACATGCATGGGATTAACAAGCTATTAAACTACACCATAATCTCCGTACACCAATGCAACAAAGGTATTAGCCCATGTCTAATTGGTACAAAACAATAAAAAAATAAGTTAACTACAATCATGTCTAAGGTAGAAGTAAGAGAATTACAAGAAATCTTACCAATGTTGGATGAATTGAAAATACAAACTAATTCCTTCAAATGTTAACTTCTAATCCGTGGCTCAAAAAGATAAATCCTACCATACACTTGTAGCTAACGTCGAGAGAAATCTACTGCAACGAACGGATCGAAATTCCAGTGGTTGGATCAAAAGTAATAAAAGAAATAAGATTGAAAATCAAAAGATAACCCACTTGGTAACAACCTCTAATCTCTCTCTAATCTATCTAATGAAAATCTAATAGTGAAATGAAATCTAGATGCTTCATAATCTGATCCATGTGATATATATAGTGCTCTCAATGTTAAGACTCATTTGTCCCTCATTAAATGCACGAAAAGTCGAATTCGCCCTTCATTTTGCCAAATTCCGGACTTGCGCTCGATCACATTCTCACTAGCGCTCGAACTAGCCTTGCTCGAGCTCACTTTTTCTTTAGCTCGAGCGCACTTCTTCTTGTTAGGGCGGACAATTTTCGCTCGAGCATGGAAGCGGTTGTGTTCGGGCAAACTTATTTTCTTCATATCTTGAGCTCTAGTACTTCGATTGATTCGATTCTTTTTGCATTGTGACCCTCTTTTCAAGCTCTTTCACATGGTATATCATTTACACCATTTGGATTGAATTAATAAATCTGAAATTTATCAAACTTGCTCATTTCTTCACCTTTTTGCTTCATTTTTCCTATAACTTCACAATTCTTTGCAAAATAAGTCAATAATCAATTATATAGCAATTAGTATCATAAATGTAATAAAAAAAATCATATCAAAATAAGCATGAATTTGATACAAATATGACCCTAACCACTCGTGCATAGAAAAAATTATTTTAGTTTAATAGATACAAAATTGGACAACCCAAAGAGTTACGGGACCAAAATCTAAGAGTCAATTTTTTTGGGACAAAAAATGGAGACTTGATAAATTATGAGACAATTTTTTTATCCCAACACTCAACGTACTATCAGATGTTCGTTTGTATTTTAAATTTTCATTTAAAACATATTGGTTTTTCATATGTAATTAATATATGTTATTCTTGATAGTTTATAATATATTTTGATAAAATAATTTTATGTGAATATGATTTATAATATCAACCATTATTCCCTATCGTAAAGTATGTAATTTTTTATTGTATAATAGAATTTATGTTACTAAAATTGAGGTACAAGAGGCATTCCAAAAACTTTCAAATTTTTTCCCTTCCTTGTTTACATATAAAGACTACGACAACATCTCAATCCAATAAAAATATCAATAAAATTATCTTTTACAACTAGACATGATCATACATTTTGCTTGACCTCCAAAAATATATAGTTGATGAGCTTGAGGTTCCTTCCTATTGAAAACATACTCTTTTTTTCTACTCCGAATAAAACTCTTTCCCTCCAACTATCTAACCTAAAATTGAGTCATATATCTATCAGCACAAAATCCTTAATTTTCTTTTCCCGTTGTCCCTTAGAAAAGTTTACATACATCCTTCCACTAACCTAAAACATGTGTCTCACTTCCTTGACCTCGGTCTCTCCTTGAATTTCCAATTCTCCTTACTGGAAAAGAATTTTCTCCCTACTTAGCCCACAACATATCTTTGTTACTTAGGACTCTCCACACCAATTTTCCTAAAAGAGATTTATTAAACTCATTTAAGTCATTAATTCCTAGACCACCTCTATATTTTCCTTTGCAAACATAGCCTCACGTAAACCATGGAAATTTTTTCCTGTTCTTACATTCCCAATAAGAATTTTGGTAGCACACGAATAAGCTCATGTATGGTTTTTTTTTTTGTAATGGTGGAACGAGAGACAATATATCGACAAAATAGAAAGGACATATTGTATCAAAGTGATTGGACCACCCTATAAGACTAGTATTTTTCAATTCAAGCAAGCAATCAACTTCTGACCTTATCAATTAATTTTGACTAAGAGGAGGCTACTCGGACTGATTCCCACATTGGTACCTATTTGTTGATAGGCAAATTATGCGAGCAGGTTTAAGAGAGGAAAGCAGACCACCACTCCACACCACCAGGTACCTACTCCCCTGTGTGTGTATCTAATCAGCGCCACGTGGTACAAACAAGTGGTGAACTCACATATCCCAGAGGTCCACTAGAGAGAAAAACAGACCACCAAGATAAGGGGAAGCACGTCTTATAGTGTGTGACCAGGTAGCGAGCAGGTGGCCAGAAAGAATGAGATTAACCTCACCAAAGCTACACGCATCCTACTGTACAAGAAAGTCAAGCACATTACACAAGGTTTTGCTGCTCGCACCACACCCAATGGGATCCCAGATGCGAGCAGGACCCACATAAAGGACAAATTAGTCGAAACCATCTAATTAGTGCTTAATAAGTTAAAAAATGACAAGTGTATTATGCCCCCTAGGATTAAATTATGCCAACACATCCCATGTAAATCTACATAGAAAAATTGTACTCATTTGAAAGGATTCCAGTCCTTAATACAAAATATTATCTTTACTATCTTTCTCTCTCTACATCTCTCTATATTTCATTTCATTCAAGTTAATCATAATCACTTCGATTATTTTTTGGAGGAATATCAAACCAAATTAGCCACATAATTAAACCCAAGTTACAAAATTCCTCCAATGATTTGGCGATGGAGGGAGGGCCTGAACCTCCGATCAATTTTTGGAAAAGAGAGAAGTTTTAAAATTTGAAGGTGTTAATCACCCCTCAAGAACATCTTGAAGGTTTTAATCTGAACTCCACAAAATTGTGAAGATGTCCAAAGGGAAAACTCTAAATGCATGCATTCATGAGTTGATAAACCAAGAAATTGAAAAATCATTCACATGCAAGGTTAGTGAGAAGGACTCCCACCATTCCCCTACTGGAAACCTACTGGAACAACATAAACCTACTAAAAATACTTGAAAAATATCTCAAGAGAATGCCTACAAATCTTCCACTACAAGGAGATGAAAAGGACGATCCACCAAAAAGAGCCATGATGGAGGTGAAACCTCACAACCGTAAGCGATGGCAAGGACCCAACCCCAGACGTTAGCCCCAACTACACTAGGGGACGGACTAAACCCAGTGGTGAAATATGTCCTACAGAACCCTCATGAGCTGAAATGAACAATCACGTTCCTGCGAGAAGTGCAAAGATGGCAGCTGCTCGTTGCTTGCCAACCCACCATCCAGCCCACACCCACTGGGACGTTGCTCGATTAGAATCCAAAATGCTCCCAAACTACAATAACAGATGACGACCAGCACGTGAGCGAACTATTAACATTCTGGTAGCAAGGGAAAAATGAGTGACTGACTGGCCTGCATAGCAGGCCAACATGAAGCCGAGTGGAAGAGGCGACCACGAACCGACCTAGGGTTAGCCTAAGGGATAGGTTGGGGGAGGTGCCAACTGCAAACCCGCAAGATTCCCACTTACCACCACCAGTGCCCTAACAGATTGGGAGAACTAAATTATCCACGAGGAGGCCAGTGCATGAACGACTAAGACGACCAGCCACTGAGAGGCTAGGTCCAAAAGGAACCCTACACAACCAGTAAGTCACCACTAGGTCACCCTAGAGGGAGGGACTGCAGGATGGAGCTCGTACGTGAGTAGCAATCCTTGAACAGCCTCCGTAGGAGGTGACCCATAACGACGAGCTCACCACTTTGAAAAGGGCCATAGAGAAACTGTGCGAGTAGGTGGCGAGCAAGAATAATGGAGTCGGTTCAATAGCCCTACGAACATCCTCACTGTCCTCCACCATCCTAAAAGCTCCAATTTAGAAGAAAATACAATTCCCAGCCCACTCTGTATGAAGGAGAGTCGGACCCGAAGGTTCACATTTTCAAGTACTCAGACTACATGATATCTATGGGAGCAATAGACACTACTCAATGCAGGAAATTTTCGCTAACATTAGGAGATCGAGCTCATAGGTGGTTCTCCTCACTGGTACCAGGGTCGATTCAATCACTTAGGCAGTTAACCAGAAAATTTCTATCACATTTCCCTGGGTACGGAATGAATCTCACACAAAAATACCATTTGGGTAACATTAACCAGGGAAGCGAACAGTCAGATCAACAATACCTTGAGAGATTTTATAAAATCCTACAGGAAGGTTAACCTGCAGTGAGGATACTAAGATCGTCTCAGTTATAGCGGGAATGAAAAGGGGAACAGATCCATGGAAAGAGATGCATCTATCCTGCCCAAACACTTATGCTAAATTCAGGCACAAAGCAAGCATCTATGTCGCCATGCAGAAGACACTACAGAAGGAAATTAGAGGAGATACAAAAGACAAGAAGGGTGGCAGAAAGTCTTGGGGGTAACTACAAGGCTCCAAAAAACCTAAAATCTTTTGCAAATGGTGCAGAATACAAGGAAAAGCATAACCAAGTACTGACACTGTTGGTGGACTAGGTTTTTATGGCAGTAAAAGACAGGGCCATGTTAAACGAACCTAAAAGAATCAGGCAGGATCGGAGCAAGCTGCATCAGAAGAAATACTGCACCTACCACCAAAACATCGACAACTTCACGAGTGAGTGCCATGATTTGCTGAAAGAACTTTGAAAGTTCTATGAAAATGGCAAGCTGGCGGAGTTTGTGAAAAAAGTACCGGAAAAAGGCAAAGGCCGGCGAGACAAGAAGAATCTGAGGATGAAGACGGTGATGACGAGGACCGTAGACCAAATTGGCAGATCAGAAGAGGACCACCGGCTCCACCTATACCACAAGAGCCCAACAGGGAGATCCTAGTGTTGGAAGAAGAAGTTGGACCGGCAGGGGGCATTGTTGGTGGCAGGCCTCCACCATCAAAATGGCAAAAGAAAGCAGAGTTACAAGTAGTAAACCAAGTACAAGAGATGGGATCTGGGTCAAAACCCAACTCCAAACCCAAAACAGAACTGACATTCTCACAAGCGGACTTGGAAGGAATCCTTATACCTCACATTCAGTGGTGATCAGTGCGAATATTATGAATACGAAGGCTCATAGCCTACTCGTGGACACAGGAGCCTACATGAACATACTCTTCAAGAGTACCCTAGACTAGTTAGGCGATTATGAGTCATATATAGAGGATTGTAATCATAAAATAGTGAGATTTGGAGAAGCTGTAACCATTCCCCTTGATATGATTAGGTTGTCAGTAGAGCTTGTATCGGCCAAGGACCCGGAGAAGAGACTGACTAGGTTGATAGATTTCCTAGTTGTAGACCAACGACCTTCTTACAATGGATTCCTTGGCCGCCCTTTTATCTCTGAATTCAAAGCTGCATGTTCAACCTACTACTATTATGTAAAGTTCCCAACTCCCAAAAGTGCAGGTACAGTGAAGTGAGATCAGAAGAAAGAAAGAGAGTGCTTACTGATGGTTAAGACATTGGAAAGCCTACAGAAGAAGGTGGTGCATAGACTTCCACTCCAGAGGCCGCCCCAATGAACATAGATGACCCACAACCAGCTACAGGCGAGGAAGGAAACTAACAACCATCCCAACTCGATGAAGTTGCAGAAATGGACCACGAGCCAAGACTCAGGTTTGAACCAATGCAAGTAGATGATGAGTTAGAGTTGGAGGGACCCATCTCGGATCCCCGATGGAAGAACAAGAAAAGACATCCAGGTGGACCCTAACAGAAAGACTTTGAACTATTTATAGGGTCCAAGTTACAGGAACCCTACAGAAGTAAGATGGAGGAATTCTTAAAGTCTAACCTCGACGTATTTTCTTGGTCCCTTGAAGAGATGATGGGAATCTCACTGGAGCACACCTATCATCAACTCAACATTAACCCCAGGAGAAAACAAGTCCGCCAAAAATGAAGGAAGTACGGACCAGACAAGTACGAGACACTGCCAACTGTAGTGAAAATGCTGTTGGACAATAAGTTGATACAGGAAACCCTGTGCCCTCAGTGGGTCGCTAACTCTGTGTTCCTCCAGAAACTGAATAGAACATACCGGATCTGTATAGACTTCACCGATCTTAATACAGCCTGTCCAAAAGATAATTTTCCGTTGCCACACATTGAACAACTGGTGGACAACACTGCATGTCACGAGCTAATGACCTTCATAGATGCCTTTGTAGGTTACCATCAGATAGTAATGCACTTGGACGATCAAGAACACACAACATTCTAGACAAACAAAAATATGTACCGCTGGAAGAGAATACCATTTGGACTCATCAATGTTGGGGCAATATATCAAAGATTGGTCAACAAGATGTTCGAACAACACATTGGTCATACAATAGAGTTGTACGTAGATGACATCATGGTAAAAGGTCCCTAGAGAGAAGACCACCTAGTACACCTGAAGCAAGCATTTGACATCATGAGGGCTTACAACATGAATTTGAACCCAAAGGAAAGTAGTTTTGGGGTACATTCTGGGAAATTTTTGGGCCACCTGGTGAGCCAGCGTGGCATTGAGGTCAACCCAGCACAAGTCAAGTGCATACTAGAAATGGAGCCACCTGACTCCGTAAAGAAAGTTCAAAGACTAACTGGGTTACCTCGTAGTGCTAAACAATTTCATCTCCAGATATGATGATAAAAATAGACCCTTCTTCGAGTCCATCAAAGTCAAGAAGAAAGAAGATTTACAGTGGATGAGCGCCAGTCAAAGAGCCTTCGAGAAAATAAAAAATTATCTCAGCAACCCTCAGATCCTGTCAAAGCCACTCCCAGGTGAAAAACTCTATTTATACTTGGCGGCATCATAAATTTCCATCAGCTCTGTTCTTGTACGAGCAGAAGGAAAATTTTACTTGTCAATCTACTATGTTAGCCAGGCACTCCATGAAGCAGAGATTCGATACTCCCCGACAGAAAAACTTGCATATGCCCTCGTTATGAGTATAAGAAAATTGCGACCCTATTTTTTCTACCACTAGGTGGAAGTTCTAACAATATTCCCACTTAGGAGAAAAATCACACCGTCTCAACACTGCGGGATGCCTTCTCAAGTGGTGACTGGAGGTCGACCAGTATGGAATAACTTACACACCCCAAACTGCAATTAAAGGGTAGTTCTGGCTGACTTTATCGTTGAGCTATCCTTCTCACAAGATCCAACGAGCAGACGTAACCATCCATGGCACCTTTACATCGATGGCTCCACAACCAACACTGCTGCAGGGTCTGGGGTTGTATTAATCAATCCAGATTGGCAAGTTTTCACATCGGCCATCAGGTTCAACTTCAGAGCAACAAACAACGAGGTCGAGTATTAAGCACTAATTGCCGTACTTAGGCTATCATTAGTTGTGGGGGCAACAAACTTCAAATCTTTAGAGACTCTTAGCTAATAATATCCCAAGTTCGTGGAGAATACAAAACTAAGGACCAGCAAATGACCCTCTACCAAAAGATAGTGGCACACTTGATATCCCTGTTACAGCAAGTATATATTGAACAAATCCCTAGGTTGGAAAACACACAAGCAGACCCACTGGCACAACTAGCAATGAGCAACAGAGAAGCATAACTTTTAGAAGTAACAATCAAAAAACTGTAGAATCCCTCAACGTTTGATTACAAAATAAATAAAACATTGAGTGGGGAGGAGCAGGAGGAGATGAATGATTGGCGAGTCCCCATCAAATGATAGTTAGAAAATGGGACATTGATGGAAGACGTTTGGGTTGCTAGTCGGCTGGTTAAACAAGTAGCGAGATACACACTCATAGATGGACAATTGTATAAACAAGGGTTCTCATTACCCCTACTAAAATACTTATCCACAGAAGAATGCCATAAAGTGTTAGAAGAAATCCACCAAAGAGTCTGTGGAATCATGCTGGGGGTCAAGCCCTGGCATACAAGAGTATCAGGCAGGGATACTACTGGCCAACTCTGCGAAAAAATGCTATCAGTTTTGCCCAAAAGTGCCTCAAGTGCCAACTGTTTGCACCCAATATCCACACTCCAGCAAACCAGCTAAAGTCATTTTACAGCCCGTGACCTTTGCAAAATGGGGTATTGACATGATCGGCTAATTCCCTCCAGAAAAAGGCAATATCAAGTTCGCAGTAGTAGTCGTGGACTATTACACCAAATGGGCTGAAGCTGAAGCACTAGTGACTGCAATGCAGGAAAAGTTGATAAGTTTTGTATGGAAGAACCTGGTCTGTAGATTTAGACTCCCCTAGTCTATCGTGACTTATAATAGGAAGCAGTTTGATGGACAAAAGCTCCGGAAATTCTTTAGCTCCTAGAATATAAAAAAATACTACTCAACCCCCTATCACCTGCAGTATAGCGGGCAGGTCGAAGCCGTCAACAAAATCATCAAACATATTTTGAAGATTCGCTTGGAGGATAAGAAAAGCAGTTGGGCAGACGAGCTTCTAGAAGTTCTTTGGTCCTACTGCACATCCTACAGAGCCAGCACGGGGGAAACTCCATCTACACTAGCATTTGGCACTGAAGTAGAGGTACTGGTAGATATACAGAACCATACTTGGCAAGTTATGAGTTACGACGTAGAAATAAATAGCCAAGCCTTAGCCGTACAGAAGGACTTACTAGAAGAAACTCGGGCTTCGTCAAAATTAAAGAACATAACTTACAAATAGAGAGCAGAAAGGTATTACAACTCCCAAGTACGCCACATAAATTTTAAAATCGGTGAGTTTGTGCTAAGAAGACGGTTGGCAACCTCGTTGGGAACATTTGGACCAAACTGGGAAGGACCTTTCCAAGTCACAGCAAATTGGGTCAATAGAAAAGTATGATCTGGAGGATCTTGAAGGGTAACCCTCATCATATACTTGGAGCGCAACACATTTGAAGAAATATTATCAGTTAAGTGGGAACACTTGTCTTAAATTTCTATTATGTAAGGTGGTCGTGTTCGCCTGAGTGGGCGAGCATCCTATCCAACAGCCTCATTTTTGCCCGAGTAGGAGACCTCCTATTCGCTAGAATGAGGGACGTCCTGCTCGCCCTCCAAGGAGTGAGCAAATGAGGCAGCATCCGGGTCTGGCTCAATCAAGATGGGGGTGAGTTGTGTAATAGGCCCCTATTTTACCATAGATCTCTTGCCTGGATTTCTGTTTGAAAGTGTACAGCTCGAGGAGGTGGACGACATAATCCATGTAAAAAAATTTATATGGAAAATGTTGTTTCAAAATAGAAAAATGGAGACAGAGAGTCGAAATTAGTTCAATTAATTCACTAGGACACCGCCGACAGTAATCAGAAGCACCACCGGGGATATGGACAGTTACTATGAAGAACTTTAAAAGTAATCTCACAAATACTCGAATAAAAGTAAGGAAGAAAAAGAAAAACTCAAGTAATGGAGAGGTCTACCTGGCGAAGAGGATAATCGGAGATGTCGCCGGAAGAGGAAAAACAAGGATTGTCAGAAAATTTGGAGAAGCTCTACAACTTTCGAAAAGTTAAAAAAATGAGAATTAAGTTGATCCCTTCTTTTTATAGGAAGAAGAAGTGAAGTGTCGTGATTTTTAAAACTGGAGGGACCGGATCGTAAATTTTTTGAAAAGATGTAATAATGGGCGCACGATTCTAGGCAACGGTTGTTAGGTTTTAGGTTGTGAATATTTTTTATTTGAATTGTTTCACATGTCTTTAGAATTAGATTTTTTTTAGTGTGAATTTTTAGGATTTGAATTTTTAGATTTTGTTTATGAGATTTTTCACATTTCAATGCTGTTAGGTTTCAAATTTACTGAGAAACAAAATTGGGCTTGTTAAATTTTTTTATGCGTTTGTACAATTTCTTCATCCATGTTGGGATATATTATATTTATGTAATTTTTTTAAGGGTTTCTACAATATTATGTGCATTTTTTTTGGCGTATGTACATCTTTTTTTCAAACGTATGTACAATTTTTGAAAAATTAAAATTGAGGTCAGCAAGGTGGGGCCCACAACTTTTTCTGCAAAAATCAGCAACCCGCAGTCAGCTGACAGATTACTATTTTACAAATTGTATCTATAGGGAAGATGATTTTTTTTATGTATATATAGGGGATAAGTGGTCGTATTTTGTATAAGTGTATAGATGACCCCAGTATATTTAATTGTAAGGTCAACAACATTCTTTTTAAAAAAAAAAAATACATATAATTTTTTTGAGTTGATGTTATTTGTTGATTTGACAAAATATTTAGTATTGTTATTGGTATTATTGAGGCATTTGTAATTATATAGGTGATTTTAAAATTTTAATGATGAATAGAAAGATTACACAAAAATATTTATTAGATGGACTTTTAAAAGTCTTTCAAGTCTGATCTATTTGCTAAAAAATTCAAGGCCGAGCCTAAAAAGAGTCTGTGGTAGATAATAGACTAAGCTTGCAATTATAAATTATAAACCAGACTTAAACTTTTCTATGAGAAGCCTGATCGAACTTGACCTGACCTATTTCCACTTCTCATAGCACTTGAATCAACAATTTTCTCGTCCTACGCTGTTAGCTAGAATTAGTAGAATCAGTAATAGATATTAGTAGAATCAGTAATAGATCATGACCATTACCATGCTTACGTTTTATAACCATCTATTCTTTGTCAAAATCACATGAAAATAAAACATCATTCACCAAAAAGGACATAAAAACCTAACAATGCAGCATAGATATGGAATCCCTTTGATAATTTCCAATTTCTAAGGCATTATTACAGCCAAGTAGTCGCGGTCCCAGTTACCAATAATCGCATGTGATCTGTTATCATGAAACTTGTCAATTAAATAGTTGTTAGAAGTTGAATATTATAGAAATTAAGAAAGAATCTGGTTTCAGGAAAAGTATGATATATTCATCCCCACGCTCGTAAAGTATTGTATGATGGATTTAAACTAAATTTATCCTTTATTTTTTTATTGAAATTATTTTTTTATCTATTTTATTAATTTAATTTTGTATTCAAATTTCGTCAATTACGTTCTAATTGGTCGGAACTTGTAAAATATGCTACCGTTTTGATCACATGATAGTCATGTATACTAATTTTTAAGCGGAAACATGTGTTTTTGATTGTTTTTCCATGTGGTGCATCAGATGGTAATCATCGATAATTTAAAATTTTGAAATAAAATAGGTATATTAGGGTTCAATTGACAAAATTTTTGATAGATAAGAGATTAAATTGATAAAGAAAATAAATAAACGATAGAAATGATGTTATTCGTCACATTTTCTGGCCGAATCTAATTGCTGAAATTTGAATATACACATGATTATATTAATGAAACAAATATATGGAAGACTATTTTAATAAAAGTGAAAAGATAGAAGATGAATTTACTTTAATTTATTTTATGTGAATATTGTTCACTATTTATATATATCACTAAAGTTTATTTTTATAATATGTAGTCCAAATATATGATATTCATTTTTCACGAAATTATCAAATTATGATTTCTCCGTCCCACAAGAACGTGTAAGCAAAAAGGGTTACGTATATTAAAAAAAAAGTTAAAAAATAGTGTTTTAAGTGGTATTTGGTAAAATTTTATGTGTAAAATAACAAAATTAATTGAATTGAGTGTAGTGTGAGTCCGAAAATTAAAATAGTAATTATATTTTTATGTAAATATGAAATAATGTGAGGATAGAGTTTATGAAATAATTTTTTTTTCTATAAGTTATGAAATGCTAAAAAAAATTATATATTGCTCCATTTAGATGAACGATATTAAGAATAATAAATATAAAAAGATATATATTTCAAATCATAAATTGTAAAAAGATGGGAGAGAAGTGAAAAAAATTTAAAAGAGAAAGAAAGATAGAATGGGGTAAGGAGAAGAGATTTTAAATGATATGGTTTTGATGAGAATTTAAAATTCCTTCATTTTAAACATGACTCAAATCTTAGTATTTTTAAATTCCATAGATGTAAATGACGGCCGCCTAGGTATTTGGCGGCACTCGGCTGCCGATGTCAAAGTCAAATCGCCGAGAAAAATCCGTCAAGACATTTTGTACTGCCGAAGCTGTCTTGGCATCGCATAGACGCCCATCATACTTCTTTTTTAATTTTTATTTCAACTTAAAAGTTATAACTAAAATTAAAAAATAAAAACTATATAACTTACTAAATTACTAAAAAATTGAAATTTAATTGAACCACTTCATAATTTATTCGTACTATTTATTTTGCTTTTTTTTCTTTTTTTTTTTTTTCATTTAGAAGTTGGACAATGTTGTATTATGATATTTTGATTTGTTATATTTTGTGATGGTTATTAACTATGTTTTAAATTTATAATTTATAGTATACTATATATTTTTATTAATATATGTTTAGAAAAAAATTAATATTAATAAAAAAATAAAATAAAAAAATATTAACACCGCCTAGCGGCACATAAATACCGTCTAAACAGTCTAGGTGTTTGACGATACTCGACTGTTCGACAACCGCTAAACATCATTTACACTCCTAATAAATTCACGTATATTGCAGAGATACGGATAGATGTACAAATATACCCATCCCGCAAGGAGAGACAGCTTGATAATTATCTGTCGACGAGATGAGTGTATCAAACAATGATAAGCAATAATGCGTTGTATAAATTGCTCGACTTAATCCACATAACCCAGTTTATTATAAAAAATAAAATTATATCAAACGCAATATAATAAAATATAATTATACATTATGAGAAATGAATGATGTCACGATGATGCAATTTTGGAAACATGTTATTTATTTAATTAATAAATAAAAGTAGGAGTAATGCTTTGGTGCACCCAAATACTTCGAAATTGTATAATTACTTTTTCATATTATTATTGATGGTATTACTCACTGTTTTCAGAACCGGACCGAACCGGCCGGTTCAACCGGTTGAACCGGGAACCGGTCACGGAACCGGTCCGATTACACCCAAAAAACCGTTTTTACGGTTGAAACGGTCAAAACCGGTCAAACCCGGTCAGAACCGTTCAAAACCGATCAGAACCGCTCAAAACCGGGCTGAACCGGTTAAACCGGCTATTTTAAAAAAAAATTACTATTTAATTTTTTTACTTCTTTTTATTTGTCTTCTTAATCCTAATCAAATCAAAACCCAAAAACTTATTTTCCACAAAAAAATAAATTTTAACTGCTGAAGAACTATAAGAAATTAAAGAAAACTTATTTTGATTGAGTTATTTTGTCTCTTTTGTATTTTGTGTAATTATTTTATGACACTATTGTATTTATTTAATTTTATAAGTGGATGTTTATTTTATTTAACATATAAAATATTAAAAAATAGGTATAAATTATTTTAATGGTTGAACCGCCGATCCAACCGGTTGGACCGGTTGAACCGTGAACCGGTGCCTTGTCCGGTTTGATCACCGGTCCTGTTATGAAAACACTGGTATTACTCCTAATAATCTCGACATCTTGATTATTATTATTACTAGTATTTTCACCCGTGCGATGCACGATCTATAATATTTATAAAATAAAATTTTAATTTTATTAATATAATTAATTATTTTATAATATGTATGAATCTGAAATTATAATGTCAAGTATTAATTTTCCTACATGTTACTCTTTATATTTTAAAAAATATTGCTATTCATTATTCACAAACACATCCAACTAATTAATAATTACACACAAATACATATTCTTTTATTTCTTCACTTAAATTGAACAATTTACCCTCATTTAAAACTATTTTATCTATTTAAATACTATAAGTTAACTTATGTGCAAAAATTCCAAAAAAAATTAAAATAATTTCATATTGGTTTATTTTAAAGCACTATTTTTAAATTGGTAAAAAAAATTGTATTATAGAGTAAATATGAGTTGAATAATAAATTTATTTTAACATATTGTACCAATTTGAAAAGATTGTATAGGATATAAAAATATATCCTTTATCATACACTAAAAATATATTAATCCTTTATCATATACTAAAAATATAGTGAATATTTGATGGTGTGTCATTGTTTTTTTTTTTTTTATGTGTAAATTAACTACTTTTAAGAAAAATAAGTATTTTAATATTAAAATAATTTTTTACTAAAATTAAATTAAATTATTTTTTATTTTGACTACTTTTCTTTTATATTAATTTTTGTTTAAATATATATGAGTTTATATATGTATATATATTTTAATTTGTAAAGTATATTAATTTAGTTAATCAACAGGTTTTTAAAAATTTTCTTGGGACTACTTATTTAAAAAAAAATAGTTTGATAAGTCAAATAAAAATTATTTTATATTAAATGTTACAATATTTATAACAAAAATATTTTTTTATACAACAAAACTTTAGAATTATGAAAAATAACTTTATTAATACATCTTTTAAAATTCTTACTTTTTATTATGTTATGAACATATTATATACCATGAATCTTAATTCTTAATATTTTGTATAATACGCGTGAACTCACTTTGTTTTTAAAAATAATGATTTGCGAGTTGATTTCATACTTGGGACAAAGTTCCACTTTACTATTTAAATTGTATATTTTTTTAAATATTACATTTAGTCAATATCTCATTTATAATATTATCTAATATAATGTATATTAATGCATAAGATAAAATTATAAAAATATATTTATCGTTTATTATTGAATAATAGGGAGTTTGACTTGCTTAATCTTTTGGATCATTGAAAAGTCATTCTTATTGATTTAATCACTAACCAATTTCTTATGAGTTGTTTGTTGTCATGTCCAAATAGTGATACATACTCATCATTGTAAAAATCTATCTTAATACGTCTACTTTGAATATGCATATGCACATTGAAATAAAAAAAAGTTTTGAAGGAGACATCAAACAATAATTAAAATATCAACTATTATTTAAATTACTTTATAGTTGCAGGAATTATTTATGAGTTGAATGAAAATAAGATTAAAAACTTTTATATTCAACACAAGAAATAAAAAATTGGAGACTGTGCTTCAAATTTTTAAAAAAGATTTTACCTTTAAAGATTTTTCATATGTTTACATACTAATGCCAATAAATTATAATTAAATCAAACAATAAAATTTTTCAATATTTTTCTTATTAATTTAAAAGAAAAAAGTTGACAATAAAAACTAATTAATATTTTGAGCAGAAGATTTTTTATTAAATAAATATATAATTATATACATTAATAAATAAATATATATCTTAACAAATAAAAATATAATTTATATAATAAAAAAATTAAAAATGTAAGTGTAAGAGATTGAACCTTGTACCCTTTAGCAAAAAAATAAAATTTAAAACACATTTGCTATATGATATAGTATATGAATAATTTTAGAATTTAAAAAAAAAAAGTAAAAAGAATCTTGGGCCCAATTTGGCCCAACATTTTGTTATTATATATGTATAGATTATTAATAATGTTATTATTATAATATTTCATTAATAAATGAGTAACACCGAAAAAATAATCTATAATATTCAAAGAATAATTTATAATGCCCAAAGAAGAATTTATAAATGAATAATTAACAAATAAATAATTAATAAATGAATAATTCATAAAAAAACTATTTAGTAGTACCCGAAACACAACTTATAATACCCAAAGAACAATTTATAATACCCAAAGTACAATTTATAAATGTAATTAATAAATAAATAATAAATGATTAATACTCAAATAATAATTTATAATACCCAATGAGCAAATTATAATACTAGAAGAACAATTCACCAATAACCAATAACAAATTTAAATAATACCGCAGGAACAAATCTAAGTATATATCTAAAAAACAACTCATAATACCCGAAGAATAACTCAGAATACCAAAAAACAAATTTATGTAAATATTCCAAGAATAACTCACTAATGCCCCAAGAACAAATCTAAGTAAATACTCAAGAATAAGTCTAAGTAATATCTCAAGAATAATTTTTTAATACCTAAAGCACAATTTTACAATAACCGAAATATAACTTAGTTATGTCCCAAGAAAAAATCACAAATACCCCAAAAACAAGTAGATTTATATCAATGGAACAAATAATATCTTTTGATATAAACTTCTAATCAAACTTATAGTGCTTTAAAAAAATATTCAAAATGCAACATCTAAAGGTTATAAATTACCTTTAAAAAATAATATTTTTCATAAGTTTTTATGAAAATAAATGTATTATTCTTCATATTAATCCATATTTTTACTTTTAACCTTTAAAATAGACGCATATGCCTTTTTGATATGATATTGATATTGAAAAAAAAAATGAATGCTTAAAAAATAAACTATCCAAAGCATAAAACCCCCTCAAATTTAAGTGATACATGAAAAACAGTTTACAAATACCCCAATAACAACTCACAATAACCTAAGAACAATTAACAATACCCAAAGAACAAAATCACTAACATCTCGATTACCAAGAAAAAAATACATAGTACGGCATGCAATGTGTATTTTCAAAAATACAAAATTAAAATTAAAATTTAAGTACACGGTATGCCCTTGGGTGCACTTTACACTACAAGAAAACACGAATTTAACAACTGAAAAAAATTGTTGCTAATTAAAAAAATCCGTTGGTAAATATATTTACCAATGGGTTAGGGACGACTTCTCACACGTTGGGAAACCTCTCGATGGTAAATTTTACTAACATGGTATTTGTGTTCGTTGAGAAATTACGGATCATGACAACAAATGGATGACGTCAGTGGTAAATTACCAACCAACTTATCATTTATAAATTCATTGGCATACATATAGTAGTTGGTAAAATACTTTTGGTTATGGACAAAAAGCAAACGAAATGATGACATCGTTGATAAATTACCAACCAAATCATTGTTGAAAAAATTATCTTAAATCTATTTTTGTTTCTATTTTTATTTTGTTATGGACGGAATGTCAATAGAATAACATTGTCATTACTAAATTACTAACCAAATCATCATTGGAAAAGTCATTAATAAATCTATTTTTGTTAGTATATTTTTTTTCTTGTCGACGTAATTGTTAATGAAAGGATATTAACATTGCTAAACTATCAACCAAGTCATTGTTGAAAAAATTATTGGTAAATTATTTTTGTTATTATTTTTTATTTCTTATCAATAAAATGCCAATGGAAAGATATTGTCATTGTTAAATTACCAACTAAATCAATATTCAAAAAAGTGTTAGTAAATCAATAGTCGTTAGTAAAATTATTTACTTATGACTAAGACTTTATTGGTAATTTGTCTATAATTTATTAATGAACTAAAATTTATAGGTAATTTTGTTGGAAACTTTTATGTATTTACGAACGGATTGAAAATGGTAACATATTATTTTCAAGTGATCATTCATTGCCATCTTAATAGTATCTAATAATGAAAGTAACATATATATACAACCGATAAAATTAACTCATGTAATTTAAAATATCCAAATGTACACATGTAGACTAAATTTCTTGCAAACTAATAAAATATCTCATGGATATAATAATATAGCCACAAGAGGCTAAAAAAAGAGAGACAAATTTAATCAGAAAAACAAAGTACTAATACTAATTAAAAAAATCTAAAGAAATACTAAAATATAAATTAACCACTTTTTTATGCTTTCTCAAAGTAGCTTTTGGAGTCCAATTGCTACTACCAAGTATCCTAAATATCTCGAGGAATGAATACAAGTTGTTGTCTTGATTTTCTCAATTGAATGTGAGACAGAAAACTCCCGATCAAATGTAAGTCACTCCAATAACTCCGACAACTGAAAAAGGGAGAGCAAGTGTTATATCAATAATTTATGCTTTTGAAGCCATATAGGATTCCTAGATGAAAAGAAATTCCATACCCCATGTTTTTATTTCTGCATTATCATCCAACTTTTGCAGTGTCAGAAAATTCCTCAGATCAAAGGTCTTCTCCACATCATCAGCCTTCTTCAAAACGGCTTGTGTATAATGGAGAGACTAGCGGCAAACAAAATGTTCAATTTAATTCCGAAAATGAAATATGTATTGTTGTAAAAAAAAGAAGAATAAACTAGCACTTTGATAAATAAAAATACAAATCACAGTAAATATATGTTGGGACAATCTGAGTGTTTTGATTAGATCCCAAAACCCCTTGATGAATTTGCCTAAGTATAGTTCGATCAGGATGATAGGCTCAGGATAGATAGGTTAGAATAGATTTTCTATTCACAGGTATTCAGTTTAGGGGGAACGTACTGAGGAGTGAAGACTGATGGAGACGTCTTTGAAGTCTGAAGTATCTCCAACCCTGAAGGCATTGATCATCCTGAAGATGATCAACCTGAAGCTGAACCTGAAAAACCTAGAAAGAGTCCTGAAGCTGCGAAGAGCCATCCTGAAGAAGACAACTGATCCTGACAGAACTAAGTAGACTAAGCATGC
Source organism: Prunella vulgaris (assembly GCA_026898435.1). Classification (NCBI taxonomy): domain Eukaryota; kingdom Viridiplantae; phylum Streptophyta; class Magnoliopsida; order Lamiales; family Lamiaceae; genus Prunella; species Prunella vulgaris. The sequence goes on from JAPKLY010000048.1 coordinate 1,079,527, forward strand.
TCAAGGAAGTCTCTATCAGTGAAGGCACAATATAACCTTGATCAGGTTGAATGTCCCTCAGATGTTCATAAGTCCTGACTTGGGCCTAGTATCAGTTATCCTGATACTTGTAAGTCCTGAGACCTAAAGGTTACACGTGCAAATGGAAGTTTGATGAAGCAGAAAGAATGTCAGAGTCTCCAACATAAGACAAACATTTATGCTGAGTAAAGAACGAGAGACTCAGAGTCATAAATGTACGAGAATCAGAAAGTTAATACCGACAAACTAGTCGTTGGACAAACGACCAGTAAGAAGGCGACACGTATGTACAGAGACTGAGCACATTTAATGCTTCTCAGAGGTGCAGGCGGCGGATCAGAAACTTTGCCATACTAGGTATGGTCTCTGTCAGACAAGGACAACCAGTACCTGCACCTACCTAAAATAGGAGGGTTTGAGACGGATCTCCTCCAACGGATCTATTTCAAACCTCCCTATAAATACAGAAGGCCTTGCTCCCATTCAAGGCTAAAGGGAAATTTCCAAGAGAATCATCAGGACTGACCTTGTCATCCTGATCTTCAAACTGTGCACCAGCCTTAACCACGTTTTTACTAAGAAAACTGATAAGTTTTCAGAACTAAAACGAGTAAAAACTTAAGGGCTCACATTCCGCACTAAACTGAGCTTACTGAGATAGTAGCCCAACTGGCTAGCTTCCGAGCGGTCAGTAGGATTGTCATCTCTACTGAGCTTCTGAGAGCACAACTCTGACTTAGCATATCTGATTCATTGCTGATCCGTCCTTGCTGCCCCTGAGGACCATCAGTTTAATTGAATACATCAGGAGCTTCCTGACTAAGTCTGAAAGAGCATTTTCCTGAGATTTCGGGAAAATCAGACATCAGTGTATTCCCCCCCATACACTGATTTATACTCGTTTCGGGACCAACAAGTGGTATCAGAGCAGTGGTTCAAAAGACCACTGACTTTGTTTACCAACAGTTTCTGAGGAGAAACTTTTGGTGGTCAACTGAACAGATCTGGTTTCTAAAAACTTGCATATAATGGCATCCGGTTCTAAACGCCTCGAGGGCAATCTTCATGAATTCTCTATTGATAATTATGATTATTGGAAATTCAGGGTCCTAGCACATCTCTACTCCATCCATGATCAGATGCCCCAGGTGATTGAGCATTGCCCTATCAGATTTATGAGGAATCTTCAGACCACCTGGCCCGTAGCTGGTAATGTCACTGTTCCGGCTGCCTGAGATGAGCCAGCGGAGAGGTCTGCGCTTACATCTGATCAGATTAAGCAAATCGGACTGGATAATGTTGTGAAGAACATTATACTCCACATCATTTCTTACGAGAATTCGGTCAGACTCATGCATCTGAAAACCGTGAAGGAGATCTGGGATGCGCTGAAGGAGATGAGTGAGGGCTCAGAGAAGATCAAGTAGAACAAGCGTGATCTTGCTATCAGGAAGTTTGAGGCCTTTCGTATGTTGGAAGGAGAGTCCATCGATCAGATGGAAGCTCGGTTCATTAAGATGATTAACGAGCTAGCAACCCTTGGGAAGGAGTTTCCCAAGAGGGAGGTGTCATCTAAAATCCTGAACTGTCTCCCTGAAAGATGGGACACATGAGTGATCTTGTTGAAGAACACTCAGGATCTTACTAACATTCCTTACTCTCACATCTTCTCAGAGTTTAAGGCTCTGGAATTCGACCTCGATAAGAGGAAGACGAAGGGTGTAGTCAGTGAGGAACTGAGTGAGGAGAAGACACCTGAGAAGGAAAAGAGCGTGGCTCTTAAAGCTACTCCTGGATCTGGCTCGAAATCACTTAGAGAGATGAACAAGGATGAGCTAGCTCTGGAGTACAGCCTGATGGCACGATGATTCGAGAAGCTGAACTCTCGTTTCGGCAGGTATAAGAAGTTTTATACTGACAATCGTGACCGCAGGAGATCGAGCCCTCGGGGGAAAGAGAGGAGAGGTTCTGATTCCAGGAGAGAACGTGACGAGCCTGAGCGGTGAAGAGATGAGAAGAGCTCCAAGAGGAGAGACGATGCTGATCCCAGAAGATCCAGCTCCAAGCCTGAGAGATCATCAGGGAGCCGGAGGAAATCGTCCGAAAAGAGATACACTGACAAAAAGTTTACTAGTGATGTAGATCAGTGTTACCACTGCAAGAAAACCGGACATTATCAGTATGATTGTCCGGAGCTCAGTGCTCATGAGCGAGAAGATCGGAGAGGAAAGAGAGAGATCAGGGCATCAGACCGGAGAGCAATGCTTGCTGAGGATTCTTCAGATTCAGATGGCCCAGGACGCTGGTCCCCTAAACTGTTCTCCGATGAGGAGTATGATGATCTCTGCCTGATGGCAAATGATGAAGTATGTTCTTCTGCCTCTTCTCCTGATCACGCACCTGAGCTTAGCTCAGACTCATCAAGAGATCTCGACCTTCAGCTCGCTTTAGAGCAATTGATGGCTGATTTCTCAAGGCTGCAGGAGACTCATATTCACACAGTGGATGTGAATGCACAACTGAGTGGTGAAAATGATCGGTTAACTGAGTCTCTCAGAATGAGAGATACTGAGGAAGCCCTCAGACTAGTAAATCTCATGGAAGAGTTGCTTCATGCCCAGAATAGCCATGATGAGACTCCAATAGCGGTTGAAAGACTGATTGGTGTAATCAGCTCGCTGATTGAGACTCGTGACACTGATCAATTCCTTGCTCAGGAACAACAGATGATTGAGCGTATTGCTCTGAGAGAGATGTTCAAAACTGAGTGGCAAGCTCGCCTTAGTGCTGAGCAAACCGCTTGGGATCTTGAGCTGATCTCAAAAGAGAATGCTCATCAGAAACTGGTGCTTCAGTACAACACTGAGATTGAGGCCCTGAAAAAGAAAAATGGGCACCTTGAGGAAAAACTGAAGAAGTTACACACATCTTCCCAAGTGGTTGATGAGTTAACAAGTTTCTCACAGCTGACTGATGGTGTAAAAGCTGGGTTACGCTATGATGCCTCTAAAGACCCAAATGGCAAGAAGAAGAAAGGTGATTCAGGGAGCAACTCTCAGAAGAAGTTTGTCCCTGCCCAAACTTATGACAAGAGCCCAAGTATTGCTCGTCAGGATAAAGGCAAAGGGAAGGAGAAAGTGCCTACTGAACCTATCAGGCAAAGGACTAAGGAACTCAGGCCAAAACCTAAGGGAAAGGCCAAGGCTCCTCATCTTGAGCCGAGGAAGACGGTCTCCAAGGCTCAGCCTAGGAACCCTCAGGCCGGAAAGAACTCTGCCCCCAGCACTTCTCAGGCTAGGCCTCAGAATGCTTAGGATAGAAGGAACTCTGGTCAGGGGAGGCCTCAGGCAAGGCCAAGGACTACTGAGGTTCTAAGGCCTCAGGCAGGGCACAGGGCCCATCAGGAGCGTCCTAATCCTCAGAGGAGAAGGACAAACCAAGTGGCCCCTGAAAGGCAACGGAGACCTAACTCCGATAACACTCAGGCTAGACCTCATGTGCCTGGAGGTCAGGCCCGAGCTGCTTCTTCTCAGGACAGACCTCAACCCAATGCACCCAGGCCAAGGAGAAACAGGAGGCCCGCCCCCAGGAATAACTCCAGGGCTCCTGAGACTCAAGCTGACACTCATACACCCTCAACTTACCAGGCACAAAGGAAGAAGAGGACACTGTATGTTGATGTTTCAGGAAGATAGGTTTACACTTCTGATGCCATCAGAATTGTTAAACAAATCTGGATCCCGAAGGGTATGACTGACACTGTAGGACCCAATACGAGATGGGTACCTGAGGCCTGATTCTTTTTAGGTCGCTGCGGGCTACAAGAAGAGGGAGGATCAGAAGATGGACTGGTACTTGGACTCAGGGTGTTCCAGGCACATGACCAGATTTCGTGATCTCCTTCAGGATTATGTAGCTCAGGATGGGCCGCAGGTAACCTTTGGTGATAACTCTAAGGGTTTCTCCAGAGGATTCGGTACCCTTGTTGTTGGCTCAGTGAGAGTGCTTAATATATCATATGTTGAGGGTCTTGGGCATAACCTGCTTTCAGTCAGTCAGTTTTGTGACCATGGTTATAGTGTTGAGTTTACATCTAACATATGCCTTGTGAAGGACAAATCTACACTGCAGGTTCTGATTACAGGTGTCAGAAGAGGTAATGTTTATTTTGCTGACTTTAAGAGCAGCTCTTCTAAAACTTGTTTGGTCGCTAAGAGCTCATCTGAGCTCAGTTGGCTTTGGCATAAACGCCTGAGTCACTTAAACTTCAAGATTATTAACAAAATTTCTCGATTTTCTCTTGTAGAAGGTCTACCTAATAAAGTTTTTAGCAAAGACCACGTGTGCGGAGCATGTCAGGAAGGCAAGCAAACCAAAGCCTCATTCAAGGAGAAAGATGCCTTCTCAACTGACAGAGTGCTTCAGCTCCTTCACATGGATCTCTTTGGTCCAATCACTCCTGTCAGCGCGAATGGTAGGAAATATACCCTTGTTGTTGTTGATGACTATTCCAGGTACACATGGGTTATTTTCTTGCTGAACAAGAAGGAGACTCAGGTCAAGCTTCCAGAGTTACTCAAGAAATTGAGTACTGAACAGGGTCAGATCGGGGAACTTAGTTTATCAACTCTATTATTACTGATTTTTGTACTGACCTTGGTATTGCTCATGAGACTTCTGCAGCCAGGACCCCTCAGCAGAATGAGGTAGCTGAGAGAAGGAACCGGACCCTGAAGGAAGCTGCCAGGACCATGTTGGATGAGTCAGGACTGCCCAAGAAGTACTAGGCTGAAGCAATCAACACTGCTTGTTACACTCAGAACCGATCTATGCTGAACAAACAACATGCTCAGACACCTTATGAAACTTGGAATAAAAGGAAGCCTCGCATCTCCTATTTCCATATTTTTAGGTGTAAGTGTTTCATCCTAAACAATGGGAAAGACCAGCTGAAAGCCTTTGATAGCAAGTCTGATGAGGGAGTTTTCTTAGGATACTCCTCAGTCAGCAAAGCCTTCAGGGTGTATAACTGTCGGACCCTTTGTGTGGAGGAAACACCTCATGTTGTGTTTGATGAGACTGCATTAGTGCGTAGAAAATAGGTTCCAAGTCCTGACACTGAGGGGGTTACCAAGAGGGTAACGAGACTGAGCCTGAAGAATCCTGAGTTCAAGATCAAATTGGTGAATGATCCCAAAGGATGGGATGATGATGATGATGATCAGGATGGACCTCAGGCCAACCATCAGCATGCCCCAGTCTCGGTGAATGTTGAGTCTCAGACGGAGGGACAGACTCAACCTGAGGTACGTACTGTCGATGATGATGCTTCTGCACCTGAGACAGTTACTGAGTCCAACTCTGTAGGGGGAACCAATGTCCCTGATATTGGCCAACCCTCAGGGAATGACTGAGTGTCCCATGTTCTTGCTCGTTCGGCTTTTTTGCCTGTTATTGTCGAGACTAACATTTCAGGATCAGGTGAGGGAACGTCAGTAGCTTCCAGTGCAACCGTCAGCAGGAGGCGGTGGCTAGATGATCACTCATTGGCTGATATCATTGGTGATATCAATGAGGGGGTCAGGACAAGGTTGTTCCATGGCGAGAGTGCTATGTTTTGCTGCTTCCTAAGTGATCAGGAACCTAAGAACATAGAAGAAGCTCTTGCTGACCCCAACTGGATCCTAGCCATGCAGGATGAGCTCAATCAGTTTGACCGGAATCAGGTTTGGGAGTTAGTTGAGAGACCTAGGCGTCAACATGTTATTGGCACCAAGTGGGTTTTCAAGAACAAGAGGGATGAGAAGAATGTTGTTGTCAGGAACAAGTCCAGACTGGTAGCTAAGGGTTACTCTCAGGCCGAAGGGATCGACTATGATGAGACCTTTGCCCCAGTTGCAAGATTGGAAGCAATCAGGTTGTTCTTGGCTTATGCAACATTTAAGAAGTTCAAGGTGTATCAGATGGACGTGAAGAGTACTTTTTTGAATGGTGTACTGAACGAGGAGGTTTATGTGGAACAACCTCCAGGGTTTGAAGTCGGTGACAAAGTTTATCACCTGAAGAAAGCTCTTTATGGCCTGAAGCAAGCTCTGAGAGCTTGGTATGATACACTTTCCCAATTCCTGATAAACCACGGGTTCGTGAAAGGAACAGTGGACAGGACCCACTTCAGGATATCTGTAGGGGAGGACATTCTCTTGGTTCAGATTTATGTGGATGACATAATATTTGGATCACCCAACCTGAAGCTTTGTGAGAAATTCTCAAAGCTGATGACTGGGAAGTTTGAGATGTCAATGATGGGAGAGATGACCTTCTTTCTAGGTCTTCTGGTTAGGCAAACTGACTCTGGAATCTTCATAAATCATTCCAAGTATACAAGGGACTTGTTTCAGAAGTTTGGAGTTCAGTCCAGCAAAGTCTCACGTATTCCCATGAACACAAATGAGAAGCTGGATCCTGACAAGGAGGGGACCTCAGTGAATCAGACTGAGTATAGGGCACTGATTGGATCCTTATTGTACCTGACTGCAAGTCGTCCTGACATCACTTATGCAGTTGGAGTTTGTGCAAGGCATCAGTCTGATCCGTAGAAGAGTCATCTAGAGAGTGCCAAAAAGATACTGAAATACCTTAAGGGTACTGTCAATTTAGGACTTTGGTATCCCTCTGATGACAACCTAAAACTGACAGACTATTCTGATGCTGACTATGGAGGCTGTCGGATTGATAGAAAATCAACCACAGGCACACGTCAGTTTCTAGGGAGTAAACTGATCTCTTGGTTTTCTAAGAAGCAGATCAGTGTTGCAACGTCTACTACTGAGGCTGAATATATGGCGGCAGACAGTTTTTTCTCCCAGATCCTTTGGTTGAAGCAACAACTGAGAGACTACCAAGTTGAGGCCACTGAAGTCCCAATTTATTGTGACAACAATAGTGCCATTGCCATATCCCAAAACCCAGTCTTACACACAAGGTGTAAGCATGTAGACATCAGGCATCACTTCATAAGAGATCATGTTGAGAAGAAGGATATAAGGATGGAGAGCATCCCTACTGACAAGCAGAGAGCTGACATCCTGACTAAGGCTTTGCCTGAAACCAGGTTTGTTGAGCTTTAAGTAGAGTTAGGACTTCTTGACCCAGGAGTAGATGGTTCAGTATGAACCTCAGTTCAGGATTGAACAAGTGGTCAGGAGGGATGACTAACTCAGGATCAGGTTGCAAAGATGGATGGCTTTTAGGGGGAACAGACATCAGATTTGGATCTTCAGGATCAGAATAGGGCTAGGTTCAGGACACAGAGCTCAGGGCTTGTCACCCTGATCAGACTCAGAGGTATCAGTCAAGTTTCTATATCTGACTGACTGGTATGTATTATTGAACCTTTGCTTTAATTATGGCATACTTGCATCATTTCTGATAGTGTCTGACATCATATCAATCACAGGGTTTTAAACTCTCATCTCAGCCGTTCATTTATTATTCAGTTTTTATTAAATGCAAGATGCGTATTTATTTCAAACATTCTTCTGACACGTAATGTAAATGTGGGCGGGAACAGTTTTCTATAAAGTTTGAATTATTAACCTTGAAAACTAAATTTAGTAAAGTTTTATTCCGAATATACCCCTTCATCTAATCCGTTGAATTTCAAAAGACTTTTCATCAAAATCGTCTATTAAAACTGAATCATTGGGTATAAAAGGAAGCTTTGTTCTCATTACATATTTTGCGCACTCATATTTTCCTAACCCAAACTGAATCCATGGCTTCCTCTGCTGCTCAATCTATTGAGGATACCAAGAGATTCCACAAAGCCATCTCTGATGTGGAGTCGAAGGTTTCCTATGAGTGGTTGGTGGACTATACTCATCGTGCCACCATCAAGGAACTTATGTAGGTTTTTGGAGCACTGAACAACGCTGGGCTCGTTGATTTCATCTCCAGGAAGCCCGTCAAATCTTGACCTCACCAGATTATAGCCTTCTATGTCAGCATGAAGATGAACGCTGACGATGAGTGGGAATCAGTGATTCCACTCAGGAGGTCTATTGAGAAGGATGGCAAGAAACTGGTCCAACACTATACTGAGAGGATCGTGGTCCGTGATCTGATCAGGAAGACCTACAATCTGCCTCATTCTACTGAGCAAACCACTCTGGTGGATCTGACCTCATACAGGGCTGGGGAAGAGCAAGCCTGTATGAATGAATTCATGATCACCCCCAGGAAATCTTCAGCACAATGAACAAGAAGCTGCTGAAGCCTGTTGTCCAGAGCATAATGGGCCTCATGGGAAGCATGGAGCAGATCAGTCAGCCCAAAATCAGGGGCTTGGTTGCAGTGGTGGACAACGCGAAGATTGATTGGGAGGAGTTCTTTCTTCAGAAGCTGGTTCTGGAATCCAAGAAAGTCAGGCTGGATGGTGATAGGATATTGCTGGATAGGAATCCCCATTTCGGATCCAAACTATCAGTAATGCTCCAGGACCTTCTCGGAGATGTGGATAGAGAAGCTTGTGAGGACTTCAAGGATAGGAATATCCTCTACAAGAATGCTGCTGAGACCAGGAAGAGGATGCTTGATACTGAGATTAAGAAGGTCTCCAAAAGCAAAGGAGGGAAGGGTAAGACAGTGGCCTCAAAGGCTCAGGAGGAACCAGCCAAGACTGGACCAAAATGGGTGCGAGTGAAAGGGATTGTGATAGAGGAGAGGAAGACAATCCTTCATGACTCTGACACTGAGTCTGACCACCCTGATCAGCCGTCAGACTCAACCGCAACCCTTGCTGCTGTACCAATTTCTTCCATGGCACCCGCTGAAATTCCATCATCTGATACTGCAGCAGCTTCGGGCACTGAGCCGGCACCTTTAGAGGAGGTGGCTCGAGTTGAGGGGGAGCTGGCCGCATCTGCTCATGAGCCAGTTCAGGAGGACCCCGTTATGAAGGTTGTTGAGGTCTTAGGCGAAGAGGTTCGTGCTGAACCTTCGGTGGGTGCTCAGGAGGAGCATGAAGAAGGAGAAGGTGGAGAAGAAAAAGTTGCTTAGGAGGAGCAAGGGAGTTCTGATGCTGGAGAGGGAGAGCATCAAGGAGGAGAAGGGATGGTGACTCAGGAGGAGCTCTAGGATGAGGATGTTAAGGGGAATCAGGGCAGAAAGTGGACTCTGTCTAATGACTCTGAATCTGAGTCTGATAAACCGGAGGAGGCTCAGGAAGAAATTCAGGAGGAATCTTCACTTCCCAAGATCACTCCATTTGAGATGGATGCCAGATCTCAGGGCATCAGGTTTGTCACGAAACATTTTCCAGACTTGGGAGAATCCTATGGCGAGGAGGAGATCAAACTCAGGGTGCTCATCATGATGAGGAAAGCCTCTATTCCAGAAATTTCTGCCTTGATAAAGGCAATTGGTGAGGAGGTACTCAGGGATCAGGAGCAAATGATCCTTGACAGATTTGGGCTTCGCACCTATGCCCAAGTCATCAACAAGGAGGACTTCATCAGGGTAGTCAGGGCGAATGATCCTTAGAATCCTCTGCAACCCTTCTATGACACTTGTGCCAGTAGTCGGGGAAGGTGCGACCTCGGGAGGAGGTGCACCGACGGATGACGCACTCCCTGGGACCGGGATTGCTGAGGCTTCAGTAGAGGTCCCAAAGAAGGTTGCCACCAAATCCAAGCCAGCAAAAAGGAGGAGAACCCGAACCATCGCAGTGGGAGTGTCACTGATGGGGAGGACTATTCTTGGAAAGCACGATCGCTAGCGAGAGAAAATTAAATATCTCATTGCTGAGTTGGGCAAGGCTAGGAAGGAATCAACTGATAGATTCCTGAGCTTTGAACAACAACGATCATCCGGGGTCACTACCGACCAAGTGCAAACAATGATAGACTTTTCACTCAGTGGCCTGGACGACAGGATAAAGGCACTGATTGCTGAGGCACTGAAGGGGCAGGAGGCCCAGGTCAGGACAGTGGCTCGGGAAGAAGCAGGGAAGACAGATCTATTCGGGATTTACACTAAATACAAATTTAAGCCTACAATTAATATCATGATTTAAACATAATTAAATCAAATAATTGTATACCCAACAACAGGCTTTGCATGCAAAACATATGAACAAATATAATCACATAAAGCCCTAAACATGCGGAACTAAAGGATTTAATGAATTATACCTCCTGGAGAAAAGGCAGTTTCTGAGATAAAAGGTGTCCCTTGTTTCCTTGATGAAAGACACTTTCTGAGACAAAAGGCGTCCTTCTTGATATTTCTCAACCTGATAATCCCAACAGCCTTCTCAAGTATTCCCTTGTCCTTATTCGTACACCCGGTGGGAGGACACACGAATAATCACAACACAAGGAAGAAAATAATTTTGTTGCCCAACTAAGCAATTTTTGAAAATTGCAAGAGTAATAATGTGTGTTATGAAGTGTTGTATCATCTCATATTTATAGTGAGAATACAAGATCTTGAATATCTTGAATATCTAATATTTCAAATCTTGATTATCATGAATATCAAATATTCTAATCTTGATAATCTTGAATACTAAATATTCAATTCTTGATATTCTTATCATCCCACTTTTCGAAAAAAATACGTCATATATTTAATTCCATGAGATCTTAATTTTATTAGATATTCTTGTATTCAAGATACATATCTATTTTCCATAAAATCTCTCATTAATTCAATATATAATTATTTTTGAAAATTCATAATAAATGGGCACAAAATATTTCTTTTATTTTTAATCACCTTGTCAATTGTTGGACATTTAATTGGGCTACTTGAGGGGCCTTTAGGAGAATTAAGATTGGACCTCCTAATGGGCCTTGAATTCTAACATTGAGCCCAATGTTATTCAACCCATTAACATTAATCTTACTCCACTATAGGATTAATGTTGCACTATCCATCTTAACCCATATTACTATCATATGGCTCCCGGTCATTATTTCCCGTGTTTAAGATTCTCTTGTCCGTTAATTAATCAAGCCATTGAACGCTTTAATTAATTTAACATCTTAACCTTGGAGTAAGGACAACTCTTCTTTATCTTCATACCGGAAACAAATTCCACTTGCAAGATTTGGTATGACGAACTTTCAGAGCCCACCAAGTGGACTAATCATGCAAGTCTCTCCAAGCACACGTTCCTCTGTATTAAACCTTAGCAACTGTCATATTCTCAATGGCGTCACCCAAGATGCAAAGTATTGAGTCTTATTGACTCTCTACCCATAACAAAATAAAGTGCCACGCACGGATCACACACAGTCCTATTTAAGGGACAGAGGTTTAGAAATAAACGACCACTGAGGTCTAATTCTTCATCCCATAAATTAGTCCGGAAGAATTACCTCTCTGTAGGTCCTCTTCAATGCATCATCATGCACTAGTGCAATCCCTTGGTCAAGATAAGCCAATCTGGGATCTACACATCAACCGTTTACTAATGGGGTGTTCAAATCCCATCTAGGTTGTGAATTTAGTGCTTGTTACAAAAAACTGACAATGTGATCTTGCTGTGAGTTATCTGGGAATCACCACATTTATCTATAGTGTAACTTGTACTATTATATGAACGGATTGCAATAAATAAATAACATTCATATTTATCTAAAGCACAATGATAAAAGATTTATTTCAGATAAAGCTCAAAGATTCAGTTTAGTTATACAAAGTAAAAGCGTACTTTCTAGTATAACCCTAACAATCTCCCATTTATACTCAAAGTCTGCTTTTAAGTATAATACAGCATATCTATGTGCTACACATGTCCTAATAATTTCTCCCACTTATACTCAAAGCAGATTGGTAACACACCTAACTCCCATTCCTCCCACATGTCTCTCGAATGTACATAGATGCAGACACTTTGTGAGAGGATTAACTAGGTCGTCTTCCGATGCAATCTTTGCCATATCTTCCTCTCCTCTCTTAACGATTTCCTGTCTAAGATTGTACATCCTTAAATGTGTTTGTTGGCCTTGTGGACTCTTGGTTCCCTTGAATTTGCAACTGCCTTAGCATTACAGTGCTAGACAAATTCGGAATTTTATCCAAGTCCACTTAGAAGATCTTGAGCCAAATCGATTCCTTCACTGCTCCATAAACAGTTACTTATTCGGCTTCCATGGTAGAATCAGTGATGCACACTTCACCATATCATGACTCCTTCCCCAAACGAAACACATTACCTGAGGTAGATCTATATGGAATTTATATCTGATTGGAAATCCGAGTCCGAATAACCAACGGGGATTAGACTATCTGACTGATAAACCAACTTTCTATCTCAAGTTCGCTTGAGATATTTCAGAATGTTCTTAACAGCCGTCCAATACTCTTTCCCGGGGTTACTTTGATATCATGCTATCATGCCTACGGCAAAGCAGATATCCGGTCTCGTACATAGCATAGCATACATGAGGCTTCCAACTGCCGAAGCATATTGGATGCCTTTCATGCAATCTATCTCTTCTTGTGTCTTTGGACACATCTCTTTCGATAGATGAATTCCATGTCTAAATGGTACAAAACCTTTCTTGGAATTCTGCATGCTAAACCGTTTCAAAACAGTGTCTATGTATGATAAGCCGATCATTCTTTTCTTGCGATCTCGAGTAATCTTGATCCCTAAGACATGACCGGCTTCCCCTAAGTCCTTCATATCAAACTGATTTGACAACCATACCCTCACGTCTGACAACACCGCCACATTGTTTCCAATGAGCAAAATGTCATCTACGTATAGTATCAAGAATACCATGGTAGTTCCGACACACTTTTTGTACACACAACTCTCAAATTCATTTTGATCAAAACCGTAAGATTTTATTACTTGATCAAAACATTGATTCCAAGCTCGTGATGCTTGCTTAAGTCCGTAGATGGACCTCTTAAGCTTGCATACAAGGTGCTCTTGGCCTTTTTCAATAAAGCCTTCGGATTGATACATATAGATTTCTTCTTCAAGACTTCCATTAAGGAAAGCTGTCTTGACATCCATTTGCCAAGAATCTGCATCCTTGTCTTGGAGTGTTTCGTCGTATGTCCATGGGTCTAATTCATCTTCCCCGGGGACCAAGTCAGACGACTCTCCCACGAACATGAATCTCTGGGGTTGTCTCACAACCCCCCACTACGACGAGGTTTCGGTTGTGTTGGTGTGTCGCGTGGTACATCAACTTGTACCCTTGGTATAGGATTAGGCCCTTTTATTTCATCTAAGGTAATCTCACTTTTGGGCTTTCTATTGTTCACATAGTCTTCTTCCAAGAACTTAGAATGCGTACTAATTACGATTCTTTGGTCCTTGGGACTATAGAACATACCCCCTTTCGTTCCTCTAGGGTATCCTACAAACAACCTCAATTCCAAATGTGGATCTAATTTCCCGGTTTCCTTGTCCAACCCGTATGCCGGACACCCCAAATCCTTTTGTGTCTCAAACTAGGCTTACGCCCGGTCCACAATTCTGTGCGAGTTTTAGGAACCGATTTGGATGGCACCAAGTTTAGAATGTGAGCCGCTGTTTCCAAGGCATAGCCCCAAAACGACTTGGGTAACTCCGAATAACTCATCATGGATCTGATCATTTCTAAAAGAGTTATATTTCTTTGTTCCGCAACCCCATTTTGTTGAGGGGTACCGGGTGCGGTCAATTGGGATACAATCCCTTCACTTGACAAGTAGGTCAAAAATTCATTGCTGAGGTATTCGCCCCCATGATCCGATCGTAGGAACTTGATACTCTTTCCCCTATGTTTCTCAGCCTCGGCTTTGAACTCTTTGAATTTATCAAAGGTTTCCGATTTGCACGCATAAGGTAAACGTACCCATATCTTGAGTAATCATCCATAAAAGTTACGAAATACTCAAAACCTCCTCTAGCTTGAACCGACATTGGCCCACATACGTCAGTGTGAACGATTTCTAACACTTCACTAGCTCTATTCCCCTTGGCCCCGAAGGCCTTCTTGGTCATTTTCCCCTCTAAACAAGATTCACATGTTGGAAATGGCTCAACATGGAGAGACTCCAACGAGCCATCCGCCACCAACCTTTGAATTCTCTTTAGATTAATATGACCAAGTCTTAGATGCCATAGAAGTGTTTCGTTCATGGTTGAAGAAAATTTTCTTTTCTTAGAAACAGTCGATGTGTTATAAGAAGCATTTTGTGTGTGGTGTGCACTTTTAATAGTATAAAGATTATTCACCAATGTTCCCGAACAGATGAACACATCGTTTCGAAAAATAACAACCATATTATTAAAAGAAACTGAGTATCCATCAACGTACAATTTAAAAACCGAAATTAAATTCTTCCTAAAACTAGGAACATAAAGAACATCCTTTAATACTAAAACTCTATCTTCAAAAAATAGGTGCACGTCTCCCACTGCGACAGCCGCTACCCTTTTAGCATCGCCCAATGTGATGAGGATCTCATTCGCACTAAGTTTCTGGGTTTTCCGGAACCCCTGTAAAGTGAAACATACATGATCAGTGGCTCCCGTATCCACTACCCACGAATGGGAAGCATACGCCGCTAAACAAGTTTCAACAACAAGTGCATGAGAATTACCTTTCTTCCCAGCCTTCTTTGGCTTGGGACAGGCCGTCCTCCAATGTCCTTTCTCACCGCAGTTGAAACACTTCTCTTTGGTAGCTTTCTTGACCCCTCCCTCATTAGTCACCTTACCCTTAGCTTGGTTCGGGCCTTTGGTCTTCTTCTTCTTCTTCCCACCTTTCGGTGCGGAAGAAGTCGTACCGCTTGCCACCAAGACTTGAGTTTGGTGTCCCATGAGTGTCTCCTCCGATACCAAAGCTTGCAAGAGTTGTGCCAACGTGAACTCTTGATTATTCATCATATAGTTCAACTGGAACTGCTCAAAGCTTTTCGATAGTGAATGGAGAACGAAATCAACTTACGTTTCCGCATCATATTCCACTCCAAGTACCTCAAACTTGTTGAGGTAGCCCATCATTTTGAGAATGTGATCCCTTACGGGCGTTCCCTCCACCATTTTCAGCGACAACATATCTCGCATGGTAATTTGCCTAGCCGTACGATTCTGATGAGCAAACATTTCTCTAAGATTTAGCATCATATCAGAAGCGGATTCCATGTCTTGGTGTTGGTTTTGCAACACATCTGACATTGAAGCCAAGATGGAACACCTAGCCATTTCATCGGATTTCCCATTCGGCAACATTCGCATCATCCGTAGGCGTAGGGGGCTTTGGGGTGTCAAGAACCCATTTGTGTTGTTGTACGGTTAGGACAATAAATAAGTGACGTTTCCAATCAACATAGTTTTCACCTTCCAATTTGTTATCTTTAAGTATTGTAAACAGTGGATTAAAAGGAGACGACATGCTGAACTGAAATAAAACATGCATTGCATCAATACATACATCGATTCGCAAAGATTATCACAAAATTTCGATTATGCTTTGTATAAAATCTCAAAAAAATACATAGCATAAATCGGCCGACATCTTAAAACAGTTCACATAAGCCACGATGAGTGTGGACGTTTATGCAAACACATTTAAGCAAGTTACAAACAAGAACAGTTACAAACTTTTAATTTAAAAAATTAATAGTCGGCTCCCACTTGACCATATAAAATTGGTAGGGACTCCAATGGGGAGTAATAAAATGCCAATTTTATACCTAAGTATTAACCATGATTAAATACAGGATTATTACTTCGTTTTGAATAAGTCACTCGATGGGAGGGTCAATACCGCCACTAATAATAATCCACAATCATCCTTTTTGGAATTCGTTCATGTGAACTTATCTTTTGGCCTATCCGATAGGGAGAAAGACGCTTGCCAATGCGTAGCCAAAAGACTTCACAAACAAATAAATCATGGAGGCCAAATAATTCAATTTTATTATCTAGAATAAGATACCAAATTATATTTAAAACATACTTAGTAATTTTTGGAGTTGAGATTTTTCATCACGATATTCATGCAATCAAATATTTAATCAAATTAAATAAATAAAGCATGCATAAAAACAAATTAAACAAATTGGCACATTATATCTAATTATCATGGTTTAATTTTCTCGTTTTGACTACGAGATATCGTAATCATCGTTCGTCTTTAAGCTTTATCGTCCGTCTCAATTAAGCTCCCACTCGACCGCAACAAAATTTCACCAACTTTGTCTCCGGGCCTTAAAATCTCCGTTCTTCGTCTTCGATATCAGTTACAATTTATTTTACAAAAAATAAATAAACATATCGTCTAGACTAGTCTATTACATAAAAACATCCAAGTCTACCCATGGATTTTCTCACGGGAAAAACGATCCGAACGAATCGGATTTTAAAACTGCATCGTCATACATTCATGCATAAAAAAATATTAAATACCATGACAATTGGATACCTGCAAAAAAGATCTAGCAATTCTACTATCCAATTTTCAAATTTAATATTAAACACTTAAATTACAATTTAACGTATAGAGCCCGTAACCGGCTCTAATACCAGTTGTTGGGGAATTAAACGCGGATCTATTCGGGATTTACGCTAAATACAAATTTAAGCCTACAATTAATATCATGATTTAAACATAATTAAATCAAATAATTGTATACCCAACAACAGGCTTTGCATGCAAAACATATGAACAAATATAATCACATAAAGCCCTAAACATGCGGAACTAAAGGATTTAGTGAATTATACCTCCTGGAGAAAAGACAGTTTCTGAGACAAAAGGTGTCCTTTGTTTCCTTGATGAAAGACACTTTCTGAGACAAAAGGCGTCCTTCTTGATATTTCTCAACCTGATAATCCCAACAGCCTTCTCAAGCATTCCCTTGTCCTTATTCATACACCCGGTGGGAGGCTACACGAATAATCACAACACAAGAAAGAAAATAATTTTGTTGCCCAACTAAGCAATTTTTGAAAATTGCAAGAGTAATAATGTGTGTTATGAAGTCTTGTATCATCTCATATTTATAGTGAGAATACAAGATCTTGAATATCTTGAATATCTAATATTTCGAATCTTGATTATCATGAATATCAAATATTCTAATCTTGATAATCTTAAATACTAAATATTCAATTCTTGATATTCTTATCATCCCACTTTTCGAAAAAAAATACATCATATATTTAATTCCATGAGATCTTGATTTTATTAGATATTCTTGTATTCAAGATACATATCTATTTTCCATAAAATCTCTCATTAATTCAATATATAATTATTTTCAAAAATTCATAATAAATGAGCCCAAAATATTTCTTTTATTTTTAATCACCTTGTCAATTGTTGGACATTTAATTGCGCTACTTGAGGGGCCTTTAGGAGAATTAAGATTGGACCTCCTAATGGGCCTTGAATTCTAACATTGAGCCCAATGTTATTCAACCCATTAACATTAATCTCACTCCACTATAGGATTAATGTTGCACTATCCATCTTAACCCATATTACTATCATATGGCTCCCGGTCATTATTTCCCGTGTTTAAGATTCTCTTGTCCATTAATTAATCAAGCCATTGAACGCTTTAATTAATTTAACATCTTAACCTTGGAGTAAGGACAACTCTTCTTTATCATCATACCTGAAACAAATTCCACTTGCAAGATTTAGTATAACGAACTTGTAGAGCCCACCAAGGGGACTACTCATGCAAGACTCTCCAAGCACACGTTTCTCTGTATTAAATCTTAGCAACTGTCATGTTCTCAATGGCGTCACCCAAGATGCAAAGTATTGAGTCTTATTGACTCTCTACCCATAACAAAATAAAGTGCCACGCACGGATCACACACAGTCTTATTTAAGGGACAGAGGTTTAGAAATAAACGACCACTGAGGTCTAATTCTTCATCCCATAAATTAGTCCGAAATAATTACCTCTCTGTAGGTCCTCTTCAATGCATCATCATGCACTAGTGCAATCCCTTGGTCAAGATAAGCCAATATGGGATCTACACATCAACCGTTTACCAATGGGGTGTTCAAATCTCATCTAGATTGTGAATTTAGTACTTGTTACAAGAAACTGATAATGTGATCTTGCTGTAAGTTATCCGGGAATCACCACATTTATCTATAGTGTTACTTGTACTATTATATGAATGGATTGCAATAAATAAATAACATTCATATTTATCTAAAGCACAATGATAAAAGATTTATTTCAGATAAAGCTCAAAGATTCAGTTTAGTTATACAAAGTAAAAGCATACTTTCTAGTACAACCCTAATAGGTGCACCGGCTGATGACGCACTCCCTGGGACCGGGATTGCTGAGGCTTCAGTAGAGGTCCCAAAGAAGGTTGCCACCAAATCCAAGCCAGCAAAAAGGAGGAGAACCCGAACCATTGCAGTGGGAGTGTCACTGATGGGGAGGACTATTCTTGGAAAGCTCGATCGTCAGCGAGAGAAAATTAAATATCTCTGAAGGTGCTGGTGCGTGTGATTGAAAATGTTTTAGAGAAGTGTTGTTAAAAATGTCGACAACATAAATGACAACACTACACAGCGGAAGACTTAAACGCACACTTTTGCAAAGGCAAATCAAAATTTTCATAGGCTATACAAAATGTGTAGACTATGCTGCCTCACTAGCAGAGAAACTTCACTATAACTTGTAGTGACAAAAATACAAGGTTTACACAAGAAACCAAAATTCAAGGTTGCGCAAGACCTACACAAGATCACACAAGGATCTAAACAAGACCTATAAGAATAGACCTAAACAAAACCTAACACGTCTACATTCAGCCGAACGGATTGTTAGATCGAACAATGAATGGCTTGAACAATGCGAGACTAATGTTCCCAACATTCTGATGAACCTTGTATAACCTAGAATCTAGTGAATGACACATGATCCGTTCAACTCTGAATTATACTTTTCGGTCATACTTTGAAATGATGAAGTGGTGCTCTATTTATAGACGTGAATAATGAGCTCTCCACTCCATGATGAAGCCAAGTAGTGGGCTTCAAAATAACCGCCCATAGTGATAACTTCCAAGTTAGTGGGTATCTCTCTACTCAAGTAATGGAACCGCCTGACGTTCTAGAACCTTCTGGGATCTTCACGTCTTCAAATGCCATGCCTAGACAAATAACATAACATGGAAAAATCATTAGGAAAGTTAGTAGAAAGGGCAAATTCTGATGTTGTCTAAAATGATGGCAATACATTGCATAACATTTTTTGTCAACATCAACAATCTCCCTCAATTTGGCCTTTCTACTACAACACACTGATGTTGATCATAATCAAATAAATTTGATTAAAATTGATCAGAGTTATGTAGACGAAATGATAATTTTTTTATCAAATGAAGTGATGAAAAATTTTATTCGAACCAAATAAAATAAAGCAAGTAAAAAGATAGTTTTGTGGACATAAAGCACAACATAAGGTGCTTATGGACCAAAAGGTTAACTATCAACCAAAACAAGTTTTCCGGACATAAAGCACGACATAAGGTGCTTATAAACCAAAAGGATAACCATAAACCAAATCTCTAAACAGAGCATATAAATTAAAAAAACTAAATAGAGAAGGTTCATAAAGCATACAAACAATGCTTTAGACCTAGCAAAACATGAAATAAAATAGCCTAATCTAAGAACTGTTTTTAGGCTATGTTTACAACTTAAAAAATAAAAAGCAGAGTTTTAAGCATGGTAGAGAAAAATTCAAATGAAGTAAAGGAACACCTGCAACCACAAGAACAGGCACAAACTCCCCCATACTTCGAACTTCATCATTATAAAAGCTCAACTTTGAACATCATCTTCATGATCAACTGCATCTGGATTTAGGACATTATGAGGAATAGGTTGTGTGACCCCAACCTCATCAGCAACCACCTCAGCAACAGTGTCTGCAACAGCCTGCCTTAATATGTTGGCATCATCTTGAACAGCATTATCGGCAACAACTTCATTTCCTTGTTCTTCTGGATCTACATCAACCTCCATGTCCTGTAACTGTACTCCCCCAGAATTTGTGCCTTCAGCATTTGCATCAACATCAGGAGCAACTCCCCTTGTTGGAGTGGAAAGGAGATTCTCCCAAAATGCTTTTCTGATCTTCAAATCCTCCACAGTTGCTAGAAAATTATTAATTGTAGTCTGCAAAGAGGAAATTTGATCAAGAATATAAGAGGGAGTTAGTTGGACAGAAAGAATGGATCCTCCAGGTGACATGTTGGCATTAATGTTGCCAACACGTTCAGCAGCATGTGAGGCAGAAGGTTGGTTCTGATCAGTGTTGGCTGGATTCACACCGGGCAAAGGAACATCAATCACCCTTGGTCCACTGAGCAAGGTGTGAGAGATTCTGAAGCTTGCTTGAAAGCTACTGATTGTTTCATTTCCTGGCCTAACAAATTCCTTATCTTCTAACAATAAAGAGATCAAACATGGGTAGAGAAGCAACCCTTTCCCAGAGATAGGACCAATATAGCTCAGCATATTTCTAAATATTGTTTGCCCCAAATCAAACTGTTTAATATGAATTTTGTACAAAATGACAGCTTGTTCCTTTGTCAAAATTGTAGTATTAGTTGAAGGCAACCAATTATAAACAACCAACTTATGCAGGATAGAGAACAAACTTGTCAGCTTGGAAGCACTAAGCCTATTCTCCCAAGTAGATACCAAACCACCAGTCAGCACAGAAATCACACCGTTCATATCTTCAATTACAGGTTCAACACAATTTCCAGATTTCAGAACACCATTAATCACTCTAGGATTCAACATTATTCTCACATTCCTAAACCAAGTAGTGCCATAGAACTTAGAGTTTTCCCTTCCAGTATGTGCATGCAAGTTAGCATAAAACTCATAAATCCATTCAACAAAATATGGTTTAGCACAAGTCACAGAGTATAACAGCATTCTATCCTCCAAATATCTCACCATCCCAAGTTTTTCAAAATCAGAAACTTTGATCAATTTCTCAGAAAACAGCAGCCTAGACTTAATCTCCTTATATCTCTTTCTTTCAACATTATGATACTCTTCATCCTTATCAGACCTAGTATCATCATCATAATTACCAGAGTTAGAATGTACCTGAACCTCTTCATCTTGATAAGATGAATCTGAGTGTTGTTCAGAATGTTGCTCATCATCTTATGATCTTTCAGACCCTGATGTTGCCATCGGAGAGGCAACATCTTCAGCAGCATTCACGGGAACATCATGCAGGACAATCTTTTCTTTCCCTTTCTCTTTATTTGATAATCTTTTCTGAGCAATGTACTGATTCAAAGGAATGTTCATGCTGGAATCAGTCTCCTCCGAGCTTTCTTTGTTTCCAGTTGGAGCAGGGGAGGCTTCATTCTCTTCATTCTCGCCAAAGACCTTGATAGGATTAGAAGCAATCCCATCTTCAAGTACCTTTCTTCTCTTCTCAGAATAGTTTACTCTCTTTCCCATTGTCCTGTAAGAAACCTTTCGTTTACCACCAGGAGCTGTAGACTTTCCACAGCCACGACTACGAACTTTTTGGAGCCGTTCTCCGAGTTGGAGATATTCGCTGGAGCCCTCAGAGTCGCCGGACCCACTGTCCGAGTCAGTTTCTCCCTCTAATGCTCGTTCATCGACATAGTCTTCTGGGTGTGCCATTTTTCTCACTGGTTCCAAGTCAATCACACTCTCCCCCACAACGATTACAGGTGTAGTCGTTTGAAGGCAGAGTTGGTTGTAGGCAGCAACCATATCATCCATCGTCACGCCCGCTGGAAGTTTAATTTCAATTGGACATGTTTCTGGTTCCTTTGGTGTGGGTTTTGAAGTTTCAGGAACAGTAGGTGTTATGGAAGAAAAAGGAACCATTTCGGCTTGGATTGAGAGAGGATTTGTGAAGGTAAGAGTTTGAGGGGCAGCAGGTATCGGTACTTCAATTGAGCCGATGGTAATCGACAGCGATGTTGGTGCCGATGCCTGGGCATTTTTAGCAGTATTCTGGGTTTTTGGTGAGGTAGCCATGGAAGCAAGTATTTTCAGAGAGGTGTCTTGGGATGTTGAATTCGAATGTGATGATTGTGAAGATGCAGGGCTTTCGGTCGTAGCCATCTAATCAAATCAGAGAGGAAAATAATATTAAAATAATCAAACATTAAATATAAACTTAAATGAAAGGAAGGAGATGAAGTGATACTACACAAGTGAACAAATAATACCTTTTCCAATCTAATGCAAACAAATGAATTAACTTAGGCAATAATTAATATAAGGCATAAATGATATGAAAAATGAGGTCTAATTTATAGAGATGTGAATTGGAGGTTAATTTTGAAATTTTTCAGCTTGAAGAGCATACCCATAATTGTGATGTGGTGGTGTAAAACCACCTATCATTTCGAAAAATAAGGAAGTGGGTTGATTTTGGAAAATAAAATTAAATAACTACCCATTACACTACACATAATTAATTAAATAAATTCAGAGAATTAATTCACATAATTAAGACTTAATAAAATTAATATTCAGAAAATAAATAATTATCAAAGACTTAGTCAAATTTTCGTGCCCTAACAAATATTGTCAAATATGTTGGCACACACACATCTCAACACGGATTTTACATGAATTTGTTTCATTAGTGTTGCCCCAATTTTTTTTACAAAACACTATTTTAGTTCATATTGATCCATATTTTCAAAAAAGAGCATCTTAATAGTCAACTCCGTGTCCCATAGTTACTCAATGGATTATGAACAAATTGATGCAATTTTCATCACCTTTTGAAAGAGATCATCGTAGTCGCGATCTCCGTGTCCCATATTTACTCAGTGATTTAGCATCTTTTAGTGTATATTTTTAACGGCATTTAAGAGATGTATGTCCAGGACTTTCAAATGTTCCAACATGTATGCTCGAAAATTATAACACATCTAATCAAGTTATAAAGTAACTGAAATATAAAAATACTTAGTCAAAATTATGAGAACTAAAAAATGTTGTCACAAATGCTGTCACCATTTGCTACAACACTCGTCATGAATTTAATTAATAGTGCATAGACCAAGAGATTTCGTAAGAGATGAAAATCTTTGGTCTTCAAGGGCTTTTGTAAAAATGTCCGCAAGTTGTTTTTCAGTAGAAATATATTCTAACTTCACAATTTCTTTCTCTACAAGATCTCGAATAAAATGATGCCTTATACTAATATGCTTAGTTAATGAATGTTGCACAGGATTTTTTGAGATATTAATTGCACTAGTGTCATCACACATAACAGTGAGCATTTCACAATTTAAACCATAATCATCAAACATTTTTCTTAACCAAAGTAATTGAGTACAACAACTCCCTGTTGCAATATATTCTGACTCGGCCGTGGATAGAGAAACACAATTTTGCTTCTTGTTATGCCAAGAGATTAAGTTGTTTCCCATGAAGAAACAACCTCCACTCGTGCTCTTTTTATCATCACTATCACCTGCCCAATCAGCATCACTATAACCTAGCAAGGAATTGTTAGTATCTTTGCTATACCAAATACCAAGATCACATATGCCGGTAACATATTTGATAATCCTTTTGACGGTATTTAAATGTGACTCTTTTGGATCAGCTTGGTATCTTGCACATAAACATACACTAAACATAATGTCCGGTCTACTAGCAGTTAGGTATAAAAGACTTCCTATCATTGATATATATAATGTTGGGTCAACATTTTTTCCAATATTATCTTTAGACAATTTTTGAGATGATCCAATAGGAGTTTTCATGTGTTTAGAACTTTCTAAACCAAATATTTTAACCAAATTCTTTGCATATTTACTTTGTGAAAAGAAAATTCCATCATTAAGTTGTTTGATTTGAAGACCTAGAAAGTAATTCAAATCACCAACCATGGACATTTCAAATATTGATGTCATTTCATGCACAAAGTCTTTCAACATATAATCACATGTAGAACCAAAAACAACGTCATCAACATATATTTGTGCAATCAAAATTTTAGAATTAACATGCTTGATGAATAAAGTTCTATCAGCTTCTCCTCTTACAAAACCAATTTGAATAAGAAAATCCGTTAACCTACCATACCAAGCTCTAGGAGCTTGTTTAAGACCATATAAAGCCTTTTGCAATTTAAAAACATGTTTAGGAAAATCTGGATTTTCAAATCCTTTAGGTTGCTCAACATATGCTTCTTCATTTAAAATGCCATTTAAGAAAGCAGCTTTAACATCCATTTGATGCAATTTAATATTAATGAAACATGCAATTGCAAGTAATAGTCTTACAGACTAAATTCTAGCTACGGGTGCAAATGCTTCATCAAAGTCAATTCCCTCAACTTGAGTATAGCCTTGAGCAACTAATCTAGCCTTATTCCTAACAATATTGCCAGATTTATCAGTTTTATTTTTGTATATCCATTTAGTTCCAATCACATTAACATCTTCGGGTCTAGGAACTAAAGTCCATACTTCATTACGCTCAAATTGATTTAATTCCTCACGTATGACATTTACCCAATTCTCATCTTTTAATGCTTCATCAACATTTTTAGGCTCAACTAAAGAAGTGTAACATTCATGATTCACAAGATTGCATTTAGAAGACATGCATATGGATCTTACCACATTACTTACGCTCATCTTCCCTCTTGTTTGAACTCCAGAGTATTGTTCTCCAATGATTTGATTTGATGGATGATTTTTCAGTATGCGTGAATACGGAGTTTTATCAAAAATATTTGGATACTCTATAGGTTCTGACTTTTTAGCTGATGTTGTCTCAAATGCTGGCACATTTTGAGCAACATTTATATTTTGGTCAGAATCTATAGGTTTTGAAATTTCAACCAAATCAGTAATATCCTCTTCAAAGTTTGTTCCTGCAATACTAGAATCATCATCAAACACAACATTAACTGATTCTTGCACAGTGTTAGTTTTCAAATTGTAGATTCTATAGGCTTTACTATTTCTAGAATAGTCTAAGAAGAACCCTTTATCACTTTTTGAATCAAACTTATGCAATTGATCCCTATCATTCAAAATGTAGCAAACATAACCAAAAACATGAAAATACTTCACATTTGGTTTCTTATTGTTAAGGATCTCATATGGAGTTATTTTGGAATTAGTTCTAAGATAGACTCTATTAGTAATATGACAAGAAGTATTTAAAGCTTCAGCCCAAAACCTTTTAGATAAATGTTTTGATAAAAGCAAAACCCTAGACATTTCTTGCAAAGTCCTATTCTTTCTTTCAGCAATTCCATTTTGTTGTGGGGTTTTTGGTGAAGAAAACTCTTGTATGATACCCTTATTTTCACAAAATTCAGTAAACAAAGCATTTTCAAATTCCCTACCATGATCAGACCTAATTCTCTTTACTTTGGTATTGAAAACAGTCTTGAATCTTTTATAAAGAATTTTAAAAGCATTAAAAGTTTCTGATTTGTCTTTTAAAAATTCTACCCAACTGTATCTAGAGTAATTTTCAACAATAACAAAAGAATACTTTTTCCCACCAATACACTCAGTTTCCATAGGACCCATCAAGTCCATATGTAAAAGTTCAAAACAATGTGTTGTCGAACAGTGTGCCAAAATTTATGTGACATTTTGATTTGCTTACCCTTTTGACATGCTTCACAAACCTTGGTTTTGTCTAACTTTAAAGAAGGGAGACCTTTAACAGCATCAAGTCTAATCAAATCATGAAAGCATCTATAATTAGCATGACCAAGTTTTTGATGCCAAAGAGTATTTTCATCTAATTTCACACTATTGCACGTTTCATTCGATTCAATCAAATAACAATTGTCTACAGACCTATTACCAATCATAAGACACTCATCATCATTATTGAGCACATAGCATGAATTTTTATCAAATTTAACATGCAAATCATCATCACATAATTGATTTATACTAATCAAATTAGCACGTAAACCATCAACATGCAACACATTGGTTAACTTTGGAAAACCATGAACATTCAAGGTACCTTTACCAATTATTTTTCCTTTTGAACCACCTCCATAGGTAACATTTCCACCATCATGCATTTTATAATTTGTAAGAAATTTAATATCACCAGTCATATGTCTAGAACATCCACTATCAAAATACCATAGACCAGGAATGCATGCTTTTAAGGAGGTATAAACAACATTACATTTCATATCAGACTCACTGACTTTTTCTTGATCATGTTGTTGAATATGTTGTGTTTTACCAGGCAACATATTACAAGACATTTTAGATTCCTTGTATTTAAAACAATAAGGACGAATATGACCCTTCTCATGACAAAAATGACATACAAAATCTCTAGGATGAGAAGTAACAGATTTACTATCTCTTGCCTTAACAAATTTTATGGGCATATCATTTTGCATGATTTTTGTAGAGTTGGAATCATACCCAATACCTTCTTTACCTACATTCGAAGTTATCAATACATCTTGTAATTTTTCTGCACCTTTGGTAAACTTTTTGAAGCTTAAGGTTGTGCTTTCTAGTTGTTTTTTCAAGTTGCATATTTCTAGATCCTTTTTAGTAAGTAATACTTCCAATTTTGCTACTGAATGCTTTAAGTCATCATTCTCTTTGATGATTTGTTGAATATCAATCTGTTCTTCACCTGAAATATTCATCTCTGAAAAAGAACTCATTAGACAACTTTCATCTGGACTGATTTTGTTTGATGTTGTCACAAATGTTGGCACATTTGTTTCAACATCAGACTCAAAATTGTCCAGTAAATCATCATTAGTATCATAAAAAAGAATTCTAGCAGAGAAAGCAAATTCATCATTTTTCTTAATGTCAGGTTCATTATTAGAATCATCACTCAAGGTAGTATTAAAATTCAATTTCTTTCTAAGCAAGGTGTTAGCACATTCATTAGCATAATGACCATATCCAGTACATGCATCACACCTAACATTCTTTCTATACTCGGGATCGAATTTAGATTTATTACTCCTATTAAACTGTTTTGATCTATCAAAACTTTCTTTCTTTTCAAACATTTTAGGAGTAGAAGTACCTTGATTCCTATTCCGAACATTTACTTTTAACCTATTAGCTCTATTTTTCAAAAATGAATTGAACTGCTTGGTTAATAAAGAAATGTTGTCAGAAGTATCGGAACATATTTTAGAACATTCATCATCCGAATCAACTTCAGTAACAAAAGAAATGTTTTTAGAACTAGAAGCATCATTTTTCAAAGCAACAACCTTTTTATCAGAATTAACTACATTTCTTTGCTCAAAATTCATCTCATAAGTTTTTAAAATACTAATCAAGTCATTAAGACTTATAAGATCAGTGTTTTTGGCTTCTTCAATAGCACAAATTTTTGCATCAAAACATTTTGGTACGATTCTTAAAACCTTATGGACTAATCTTGTATTAGAGATAGGTTCACCCAATGAATGTGATTCATTAGAAATCTCAGTGATCCTTTCACTATACGAAGATATATCCTCATCATCTTTCATTTCAAGATTTTCAAATTTTATACCTAACATTCTAAGCTTAGTTCTACGAACACTCTCAGAACCTTCGCAATGTTCTTGAAAACGGTCCCAAGCATCTTTTGCTGACACACAATTCGAAATGATCTTAAACATAGATACATCAGTTGATGTAAATATTGCATTAAGGGCTTTCGAATTGTAGTTAGCAACCGTTACCTCAGCATTTATCCAATCGATTTCTCGTTTGACACGGGCTTCATTATCATCATCGGCTGGAAGTAGAGGCTGAGTCCAACCATATACTACACTCCTCCATGCTCTTTCATCAAGAGACTTGATATACATCCTCATCTTTGGTTTCCAATATGAATAATTGGATCCATCTAAGATAGGAGGTTTCAGTGCGGGAGTTAATGGATATTCCATTGCAAAAATACACAAACACAGTATCTTAAACTAAATGTGTCTAGTTTGTGGCTCTGATGCCACTTGAAGGTGCTGGTGCGTGTGATTGAAAATATTTTAGAGAAGTGTTGTTGAAAATGTCGACAACATAAATGACAACACTACACAGCGGAAGACTTAAACGCACACTTTTGCAAAGGGATATCAAAATTTTCATAGGCTATACAAAATGTATAGACTATGCTGCCTCACTAGCAGAGAAACTTCACTATAACTTGTAGTGACACAAATACAAGGTTTACACAAGAAACCAAAATTCAAGGCCGCGCAAGACCTACACAAGATCACACAAGGATCTAAACAAGACCTATAAGAATAGACCTAAACAAAACCTAACACGTCTACGTTCAGCTGAACGGATTGTTAGATCAAACAATGAATGTTGTGAACAATGCCGAGACTAATGTTCACAACATTCTGATGAACCGTGTATAACCTAGAATCTAGTGAATGACACATGATCCGTTCAACTCTGAATTATACTTTTCGGTCATACTTTGAAATGATGAACTGGTGCTCTATTTATAGACGTGAATAATGAGCTCTCCACTCCATGATGAAGCCAAGTAGTAGGTTTCAAAATAACCGCCCATAATGATAACTTCCAAGTTAGTGGGTATCTCTCTACTCAAGCAATGGAACCGCCTGACGTTCTAGAACCTTCTGGGATCTTCACGTCTTCAACTGCCATGCCTAGACAAATAACATAACATGGAAAAATCATTAGGAAAGTTAGTAGAAAGGGCGAATTCTGATGTTGTCTAAAATGATGGCAATACATTGCATAACATTTTTTGTCAACATCAACAATCTCAATGCTGAGTTGGGCAAGGCTAGGAAGGAATCAGTTGATAGATTCCTGAGCTTTGAACAACAATGATCATCCGGGGTCACTACTGACCAAGTGAAAACAATGATAGACTCTTCACTCAGTGGCCTGGACGACAGGATAAAAGTACTGATTGCTGAGGGACTGAAGGGGCAGGAGGCCCAGGTCAGGACAGTGGCTCGGGAAGAAGCAGGGAAGGCGGATGACCTGATACTGACCAGATGGAGGGAGGGTTAGAAAGCTTCTGAGGAAGCATTGCATAAGTCTCTGAACACAATACTCACTGAAAGCCTCAAAAGGAAGGACGAGCTGACTGCAATACGGAGGGAGTTTGATAGTCATCTGACTGAAAGCCTGCTCAGAGCTAAGGACAATGCGAAACTGGCTAAGGATTTATAGGTGGTGGCCGATCAGCAAGCGTCTCAGGGGATCCTGATCAGGGATATTCAGAAGAAAGTAGATGAGGACAAAGACCCCTTTGATGCTGCCAAAAAGGGGGAAGGGAAAGCTCTGAAAAATCCAAAATCTAAGGTTCAGAGACGAAAAGCTGATGTTTCCGTGGAAGACCTGATGGAGGAGTGTGAGGAGCAACGTTTCCCTGGTGATCCCATTGTCGAGGGAAGGAAGAAGACAAAGCAGCTGACACTGGAGACTGCAATGCAGGTCAAAAGTCAGGCTACTCAACTTGAGAAGCTGAAGGGTGAAATGGCTGTGCTGAAGGAGAAGACTGATCCTAAGAAAAAGCCTGCCCCTGAAGTTGGGAAGAAGAAAGCTGTTGCGTCTAAGAATAAGGTTGATGCTCAGGATGCCAGTCCCATCGTATACGAATACGTAGACAACTTTGTACCTCCCGATATGAATGAAGCGTGGATTCCTGTCAAGAAGGACTTCGTGGATCAGTACTATGTTGTCGGGAACTGGCTAAAGACATCCGAAGGCAAGGACAAAAACACTATCTTTGTCGAATGGATGGCCTTGCATCACAATGAACTCTGGGGAGATATTGTTCGTCATGCTGACAGAGCAGGAGTTCAGATCAAGGCGCCTGAGCACATCACCTATCCTCCTCCAACCATAGGCATCAAAAACCACATCAACATGGAACTGATCAGAAGTGAGATTGCAACGATTGCATCAAGAACATGAGCTCTCAGTGATCAGAAGAAGTTCCATGAAGTCAAGCTCAGAGTCCTGAAGAAATATGGGATTTCCGTGGCTATGTGGGATGATGAAGACTGAAGAGTAGTTTTTCAGGAATAGTGTCTCAGGAACTTTTTTGTAATAGTTTCAGGAAATCATGTACTTATCTTTTATATCAATGAAAGTTTTTACATTCCTGAGACAACATCTCGTTGACTCCTGATTTACTTTTCTGCTCTTTATCAAGAACTGTACTAACCCTTTCCTGTTTCCATCTTATAGAACTAAGGACCTGATATAGGTTCCTGAACTGAATACTGATTATATCAGTAACTTGTTTAGATGGTAGAATTTTTCTAAGGGTTTTGACATCATCAAAAAGGGGGACATTGTTGGGACAATCTGAGTGTTTTGATTAGATCCCAAAACCCCTTGATGAATTTGCCTAAGTATAGTTCGATCAGGATGATAGGCTCAGGATAGATAGGTTAGAATATATTTTCTATTCACAAGTATTCAGTTCAGGGGGAACGTACTGAGGAGTGAAGACTGATGGAGACGTCTTTGAAGTCTGAAGTATCTCCAACCCTGAAGGCATTGATCATCCTGAAGATGATCAACCTGAAGTTGAACCTGAAAAACCTAGAAAGAGTCCTGAAGCTGCGAAGAGCCATCCTGAAGAAGACAACTGATCCTGACAGAACTGAGTAGACTAAGCATGCTCAGGGAAGTCTCAATCAGTGAAGGCATAATATAACCTTGATCAGGCTGAATGTCCCTCAGATGTTCATAAGTCCTGACTTGGGCCTAGTATCAGTTATCCTGATACTTGTAAGTCCTGAGACCCAAAGGTTATACGTGCAAATGGAAGTCTGATGAAGCAGAAAGAATGTCAGAGTCTCCAACATAAGACAAACATTTATGCTGAGTAAAGAACGAGAGACTCAGAGTCATAAATGTACGAGAATCAGAAAGTCAATGCCGACAAACTAGCCGTTGGACAAACGACCAGTAAGAAGGCGACACGTATGTACGGAGACAGAGCACATTTAATGCTTCTCAGAGGTGCAGGCGGCGGATCAGAAACTTTGCCATACTAGGTATGGTCTCTGTCAGACAAGGACAATCAGTACCTGCACCTACCTAAAATAGGAGGGTTTGAGACGGATCTCCTCCAACGGATCTATTTCAGATCTCCCTATAAATACAGAAGGCATTGCTCCCATTCAAGGCTAACGGGAAATTTCCAAGAGAAACTCTCAAGATTCCAAGCACTCAAAGCATACTTTGAACAACACTCTGAAACTTAAATTTCCCTAGTGTTGTAGTAGGAATCTCCTCCGTATATTTGCTTAGAGTATTGATCCCATCCTCAGAACTGATTTGTTAGAGGGATCAATACACAATAGTTGGAAAACGTGAATACCAAACCCTCAGGTTGTTAGTTGGTTGGTAGGAAGGACTGAGATTTGTAAAACGCCCAGGGGTCAGTTCCTAAGAGAGGAAGTTGGCTACTCGTGTCCCTTGGCACGTAAAAATCAAGTACCTATCCTCAGGGTTTTGAGGATAGCTTCCTGTTCAATCAGGTCGTAGACGTAGGAGTTGGTTATCTCCGAACCACGTTAAAAAGACTCATGTGTGCTGATTTACTTTTTGCTCAGGATCATAATTGTCATACATATTAAACTGAAGCATACTTGCATTGTTTTGGAAAATCATCAGGACTGACCTTGTCATCCTGATCTTCAAACTGTGCACCAACCTTAACCACGTTTTCACTAAGCAAACTGATAAGTTTTCAGAACTAAAACGAGTAAAAACTTAAGGGCTCACATTCCACATTAAACTGAGCTTACTGAGATAGTAGCCCAACTGACTAGCTTCCGAGCGGTCAGTGGGATTGTTATCTCTACTGAGCTTCTGAGAGCACAACTCTTACTTAGCCTATTGATTCATTGCTGATACGTCTCTACTGCCCCTGAGGACCATCAGTTTAATTGAATACATCAGGAGCTTCCTGACTAAGTCTGAAAGAGCATTTTCCTGAGATTTCGAAAAAATCTGACATCAGTGTATTCCCCCCATACACTGATTTATACTTGTTTCGGGACCAACAATATATAATGGATGTATGGAGGTTATGAGAAAATACCAATTAATCATTTGAGTAGGAGTTATTGAATCCTTTCTTTCTAGGGAAGTTAAGACGTCAAAACCCTTGTTTGTTCGCTAGACGACTCTCATCAATGCGCCCGATCAATATGAAAGTAATTGGTTGGCCTGGCAAAGAGATATCAGACGCGTCTGCAATAGAAAAATAGAAAGGAAAATGTCTATTGTGTTATACTCCCTCCGTCCCAGAGGTGTTTTCACCCCTGGAATGACACAACTTTTAAGAAAAGTAGAGTGTTGTGTAAAGTTATATTATTAAAATAATGAGATTAGTTGGATTGTGAGGATAAAGTTAAAGTAATAGTTTCTATTTATAGGGTGTGAAAACAATTGTGGGACGGACGAAAAAGGAAAGTGTGAAAACAATTATGGGACGGAGGGAGTAAAATTTATGATAATATATTGTGGACATAATAATATTTAGGTCCATTGGGCTTTAGGCTTATGGGCTTTAGGGTTAGGTTAGGGATACATTACTATATATTGTTGTATATTCTTAATTTCGTACACAAAGAACTCATTCGCAGTATTATTCAGAAATCTCCAGCCTTGGTCGCCACAGACGTAAACTGAGTTAACAAACCTTTAAATTACAACATGTTATCAGCAAGAGTGTTCTAGCCATCTATGGAACAGATCGAGAAGAAAGGATTTAGGAACGGATCGAGGTGAATGGATTTAGGAACGGATCAAGGGATTAATTTTTGAATTTTAGCGATTACTCTGAGTTTTTTTTTTATGATAATCTAAAAATTAAAATCCATGGTTAGGTTTTCTGCCTGCAAATTATATGTTTGCTTGAATATGCTATCTGCAATCATATGTTTTATCATGATTAATTCGATGCTACCATATGTTTTGAAATTTCTGGTATTTTTTTCTGTATGCGAAATCACTTCTATGACTTTGATTATCGGATATATTATTCTGTGATTATCATATATATTATTCGGATTATGATTATGCTTTTTATATGATTTGCATAACAAAACTCGATTCCAAAAACCTAGAAACCTTTGTTCCTATCCTCTGTGATTTTGTCACCAAAATCATATGTTTTTTCTTCTTTCTGAAACCCTTTTTCAAACTCTAGCATATTTCAGAAACCATGTATTTCATCGTTTTTACTGGAAATCAAACTTCTTTTAAAACATTTTCGCAAACCTGGTGTTTCATAAATAATTCAGAAATCAGAAACTAGGATTTTTTTTGAAATTCGAACAAAACACCTTTTCTTATTTCAATCCCAATTTTTTTTCGAAATAAAAAATTTTCCGAAATTCCAAATCGGAAATACCCATTCGAAATAAGAAATTTCCAATTTCAGAAACATAGCTTCGAGAAATTAGGTTTTCAAAAATCAAATACTTCTTCAATCGTGAAACCTACCGTTTGCTGACGAACGTCGGCGATCCCGCGACGCCGATGGCCCCAGAAGCGGCCTCTGGTGCGAGACGGCGGCGGGCCCCTGTGCGCGACGGCAAGCGCCACAAATGGCGAACGCGCGACGTGTGCGCGATGGCGCCTCCGGCCCTGGTCCGCGACGATGCCGAACTCTGCGATGGCCGCGACGGTCTCTGTACGGAAATGACTGACGGGACGGCCTGAACATCATCGACTGCCCCTGAAGTGGCCTCAAGGATCAACAGCGCTGCACCCACGCGACGGTGGCACGGCGCGATGCGCGACCGCTCCTATCCCACGACGGCGCTCGATGATCGACGACGCTGCGTCGATGAACAGTGACCACCACCTCCTCGCGACGCGCGACGGTGAACGCTTATGTCGAAAATCCGGCGATTAAACGCCGACTGGCGGCGTCACCTACGTGACTGGTGACTGGCGACTGCACAGTGGGTGCGAGACGGCGACAGCTTCGGATGCATGTACGCCAACTGCCCCGAAAATCCGCCCAGGATCTGTTTTTAATTTCTTGACACCAAAATATCTTCAGAATCCAGCAGACCCTTGTCATTGCAAATGGGCCCTTCTTCTTTGGTTTGGGTCATTAAAATATTATTAGGCCTATTTTAATTCCAAATGGTTCATTAGGACTCTTCTTTTATTTGGGTCTTGATATAATAAAATCCTATAGTCCAAATTATCAATTATAAATATTTGGGTTTGAAGTCCCATTAATAAAAATCATATTAATTGAAGCCCAAAATTAATATTCCCTAAATTAATTAATTTTTTTTGGTTCTCTTAGTCTGCTTAATTTTTTTTTGCCTTAATATCAAATGCTACAAACCACTAATTTTATTAGTGTCTCATTATAATAAATTCTTATTTATTAATTATTGTAGCAAAACATGTCTGACATCACAAAACTTGAATTTGATGAATTGACACTTTATGGCCATAACTACTTGACATGGACTCTCGACGTTGAAATCCACTTAGCCTCAAAAGAACTTACTGACATTACCAAACAAAGATCGAAATCCACACTCTCCCAGAAGGCACAAGCTCTGATCTTTTTGAGACACCATCTCAACAAAGATCTAAAAAATGAGTACCTTATTGAAAAGGATCCCATTGTATTATGGAGATCCCTGAAGGATCGATTCCAACATCAAAATAATGTGATCCTTCCCCAAGCCCAATATGACTGGCTAAACCTCTGTTTTCAAGATTTTAAATCTTTCACGGAGTATAATTCTGTCCTACATCGCATTGTGTCTCAGTTAAGGCTTTGCAATGAGACAGTCACTGATGCTGAGTTAATTCAAAAAACCTTATCCATTTTTCACGCAAACAATCTTGTACTCTAGCAGCAGTACAGGGCCAAAGACTATCAAACCCATTCTGAGCTAATTTCTGCACTCCTTGTGCAGAAAAACTTAACCAATTGTTGATATAAAATCATAACATAAGACCAGTTGGCTCACAAGCAGTGCCAGAAGCACATGCTGCTCGGAAAAACTTTAGAGGCCGTAAATGTGGAAAGAGGAATGATGCGAATACAGGCCGCGAATCGACCCAAAATCGAGGTCGTAAGGATGCACAATAAAATGCAAATGATGTCCAAACTAAACGACATGACAAAGGTGCACCTCAAGATAAAAAACCTACACAACCATCGAGCTCACGTTTTCAGAACAAATGAGTCTGTTACAAGTGTGGATGCGATGACCATTCATCTCGCACATGTCGTACTCCAAACCATCTAGTGGAAGCTTTTCAACGAATGCTAAGAGACAAAAAGGGGAAGGCTCCTCAAGGTCAAACACACCACACCGACCTGCCTGAAGCAGACTTTGATAAAGACAAAGATGACCTCTTGGGTGAAGTTATGACTGTTGACGACTTTGGAGATAATGAGTGATCGACACCTATATGTTGTTATTTGTTTTTTATGTTGGACTTCTGTTGCTATTTGCTTTGGCTGCCCAACATGTTTGACTGGCTTTGCTTTGTTATGTTTCCAGATGCTTTTTGACATTATGGTTTGCTTATCTATGCTTTATTTTTTCAGTCAACTTCAATTGTTGATCACTATTGTCTACAAAATTAACACGTATTTGATATAGTAGGACCTAAGTGATTCCTTGTGCGGCTGGTAAATCAACGACTGTAATCTTGGCTCTCCTTAGCATTCCTCATATTGAAATATATAACTGTGTGCTTATGGAGATGAATAATTTGTGCTTAGTAGATCGTGATACTACACATACTATCCTAAAAGATAGAATTTTTTTTCAAACCTTAATTGAAAAGAAAGGAAGTGTTACTACAATTGCCGATGACAATATCCTAATAGTTAGCTTCGAAAGAGCCTCGATAATCCTTCCAATGGATACTAAATTAATAATTGAAATTGCTTTATTGTTTCCACAATCAAAGTGTACCCTTCTCAGTTTTAAAGATATTACAGTAAATGACTATCATATTGAGACGGATACTGAGAACAATAATGAATATCTCTTATGACTCACTAGATTGTCGAAAACATATTATCGAAAAACTTCCTTCTTTCTCGTCTGGCTTGTATTACACATACATCAGACCTTCCAATCTCCATACAGCTTTTAATTTAAAATTCTATGATCCAAATTCTTTTAAACTATGGCATGAGCAGTTAGGACATCCATGACAAAATATGATGCGTTGGATTCTATGTAATTCAATTGGCCATAATATAACAAATAACAGAATCCCTTCTGTTAACGAATACATATGTGATGCATGCACAATGGGTAAACTAATAATACGACCGTCTCGTACTAAAGTAAGAACGGAATCTCCCAAATTTCTTGAACGAATTCAGGGAGATATTTGTGGACCTATACACCATGCATCCAGACCATTTCAATACTTTATGGTCCTTATTGATGCTTTCACTCGGTGGACTTATGTTACTTTACTATCCACCCGCAATACTGCTTTCGCAAAGCTTATTGCCCTGATTATTGAATTAAAATCACAATTCCCAGATTATCTAATCAAATCCATTCGAATAGACAATGCCGGTGAATTCACATTGAAGGCATTTGATGATTATTGCATGGCATTGGGAATTAAAGTGGAGCATTTGGTCCCTCAGGTTCATACTCAAAATGGTCTAGCCGAATCGCTAATCAAACATCTCAAATTAATTGCTAGACCATTACTACAAAACACAAACTTACCCATTTCATGTTGGGGGCATGCAATTTTACATGCATCATCACTAATCCAAATCTGACCAACTGCATATCATGAGTATTTTCCTTTACAACTTGTGCTTGGAAATGAACCCAACATTTCCCATCTGCGTACATTTGGTTGTGCAGTGTATATTCCAATACCACATACAAAGCGAACCTCCATAGGCCCACAAAGGAAACTAGGTATATACATCGGTTTTTTATCTCCTACTATCTTGAAATACCTAGAACCTTAACTGGGGATCAGTTTACAGCCCGGTTCGCTGACTGCAGATGCGATGAAGATCACTTTCCGGTATTAGGGGAGATAAAAATATACAAATAAATAAATGCCGAGAAATTACATGGAATGTAAAAGATCTTCAATATTTAGATCTACGCACTAATCAATCTGAACTTGAACTTCAAAAGATAATAAACTTGCAATACTTAGCTAGTAACCGGCCAGATGCATTCACTGATCATAAAGGAATGACTAAATCGCATATACCTGTTGTAAATGCTCCACAAAGGGTACAAATCCCTTTGAAATCAAATGTTAATACCCCCACACGCCAAAAGCGTAAAGAAATTTTTTATACAAATGAATCAAACTCACGAAAATATAAAGTTAGCAAAAATACTAAGTCACCCTTGAAATCTCCTGAAGAGATTTGTCCTAAAGACGAGAATCCTAGTCAAAATGCACGTGCACAAGCAAACAATGACACTAGAATTGCGGAACCACCAGACCAATATACTTTGGGAAATGAAGAGGATCTGGTTGACGTAAATATCGAAGTTTCAACAAACTTCATAAATACAGGAGAAACTTATAATATAAACACTACTGTTGTCGACAACATATTTGCAGCCACAATTGCCTTCTCTATTTCAAACAATGATTTAGATCCAGAATCCAAAACTATAGCCGAGTGCCGGAAGCGCTTAGATTGGGTGAAATGGGAAGCAGCAATTAAGGCAGAGCTAGACCCGCTAAATAAACGAAAAGTATTCGGTTCTATCGTACGTACCCCGAAAAATGTTTTCCCAATAGAATACAAATGGGTATTTATACGAAAACGAAACGAAAATAATGAAATAGTGAGATAAAAAGCGAGGTTAGTAGCTCAAGGGTTTTCACAGAGACCCGGTATTAATTTCGATCAAACCCACTCTCCTGTTATGGATGGAATAACATTCCGCTTCTTAATGTCCCTGGCAGTAAAATTAAACTTAGAAATGCAGTTAATGGACGTAGATACTGCATATTTATATGGATCATTAGATACTGATATCTATATGAAAATCCCTGATGGATTAAAGATTCCCAGATGCGGAATAATGAAAATCGTAGTATGTTCAACATAAAACTACAACAATCATTATATGGTTTAAAACAATCAGGTCGAATGTGGTATAATCGACTTAGTGAATTCCTCCTAAAGAAGGAATACATAAATAATGAAGCTTTTCCTTGTGTATTCATAAAAAAATCACTTAATGGTTATTGTATCATCTCAGTGTATGTTGATGACCTAAACATTATTGGAACAAGGAAAGAGATTGAAGAAGCAAGTTCAATCTTAAAGACAGAATTCGAAATGAAAACTTTGGGTAAAACCAAGTTTTGTCTCGGCCTGCAGATCGAGTACCTCCTTGAAGAAATTCTAATACACCAGTCAACCTACTTAAAGAAAGTGTTGGAGAAATTCAACATGGATAAATCTCATCCACTAATTAACCAATGGCTGTCTGCTCTCTCAAAGTGGAAAAGGACCCATTTAGACCTAAAGAAGATACCGAAGAGCTATTAGGACCTGAAGTTCCTTATCTTAGTGCGATTAGCGCACTGCTCTATCTTGCAAACTGCACTAGGCCGGATATTATCTTTGTAGTGAACTTACTTGCAAGGTTCAGCGCCTCCCCTACGAGGAGACATTGGAATGGTGTGAAACATGTCTTAAGAAATCTTCAAGGTTCGCAAGATCTTGGTTTGCTTTATCAAAGAAACCAAGACAAAACATTAGTAGGTTATGCTGATGCTGGTTATATGTCTGATCCCGACAATGCAAAATCGCAAACCGATTATGTTTTTCTCTGTAGTGGTACAACCATTTCATGGAGACTGTTAAACAAACTATGGTGACCACTTCTTCAAACCAACCAGAGATCATAGCTCTGTATGAAACTGCACGAGAATGTGTTTGGTTGAAATCTTTAGTTAAATACATTACCACTCGTGTGGTATCCCTTTAAATGACATAAATCCTTCAGTAATTTATGAAGACAACGCTGCATGTAGTGCTCAAATGAGTAATGGTTATGTCAAAGGGAACTTGACGAAACACATTTCCCCTAAATTCTTTTATCCTTACGAACACCAGAAGAGTGGTGAGATAACGATAATACAAATACGCTCAAGTGACAATCTTGCAGATTTGTTCACTAAATCCCTTCCTACTTCTACTTTTGAAAGGTATGTTCATGGGATTGGGATGCGTCGACTTGGAAGATTGTTATCTTCAGGGGGAGTATCAAATTCAAAACAATCCTGAAGATTGGATCCCAAAGATCAATAATTATACTCTTCCTGTTAACTATTGTATTCTTCCATTTTACAGTTATTATGTCCAAGGGGGAGTCTTATAAAATATATGGTAATATATTGTGGACATAATAATATCTAGGTCAATTGAGCTTTAGGCTTATGGGCTTTAGGGTTAGGTTAGGGATACATTACTATATATTGTTGTATTCTTAACTTTGTACACATAGAACTCATTCGCAGTATTATACAGAAATCTCCTGGCTTGGTCGCCCCCAGACGTAGTCACTTGTGACGAACTAGGTTAACAAATCTTGGGTTATTTTATTGCTTTATTTTACTCAAATTACAATATATTGTTTTTCTTTTTCTCTTCAATTTCTCTCATGTATGGTTCTTCTTTCACCTCCGCTCCCAATTATTACAGTTATTAATGGATAAATTTTTTAACCTTGGAGAGGAACGTGGTGAGTGGGGATGAGAAGTTTTATTTGAATGATTAATAACATTTTGAAGACTAATGACATGTTAATTAGTTTATTGGGAGTTTTATTCAGGAGATTACTGTTCGGTGTAAATGAGTCCTCATGCAAGTGTACGTGTTCGTGATTAGCGTGGTAAGCTTGACCAAGTTTTAATATATCGAACCCAAAGGAGACGAGGATTTGAATGATAATTCGTTGTTTCGATTGGCTAGCTAACAAAGCAAT
>JAPKLY010000048.1:1121527-1147051 GCA_026898435.1 Prunella vulgaris
TCAAATTAAATAAAATAATTGACAAGTTCAAATTAAATAAAATAATTTTTAAAATTCAAATTAAATCAAATTTCATAAATAAATGAAAAAAACTGATAAAAATACCTAACAAACTAGACAAAACCATGTGCGGGGGAGGGGGGATTGGGGTGTAGAAAAAGGTTACATTGATGTGTACAATGCAAACAAAAGAAATATTGCAAATTAATCATGTGAGAATAGACGGTGAATTTGTTTAGATTTGACTATTTGATACAACGCTATAACAAATTCCAACAAAATTTCAACTAAAATTAATAAATACTTCAAATTCCTATTATATAATTCAATTTTTATTCAATTTTGATAAAATCAATTTCAAACGTTTCTCGTCATAAGAAATACGGTTAAAAATTATATACTATGATATGATTAAAAGTACTAATTCTAAGATTAAAAATATAGTAATTATAAATTTATAAAATTCTAATACTAGTCAAAATCCCTTTAAATTCGGATTATTAGATGAAATTGAAGTCAGTATTTAAATTATGATTTTGAATCATTCTCTGTTTGAAAAAAAAAATTAATTCTTTCATGGTAATATGTTTTAAGCCTGGATCTGGGAGTACACACGAGCACCCCACTACTAGACTCTCTCTCTCTCTCTCAATAATTTCTATAAGTTCAAAAAATTAAGTAAAATTTAAATTAAATAACTATTAAGTTCAATAATTTTGATAAGTGCCAAAAATTAGTAAAAATTCCAATTAAATAATTATTAAGTTCAATTATAACATGCGAGAATATTAAGTGAATTTGTTTAGGTTTGACTATGTAATACAATGCTATAATAAATTCCAATAAAATTTCCAACTAATTCAATCCTACAAAATAAAAAATTGCATCCTAAATCCTATAAATCACACGAAATATAGGAATCAACAGGCTGGAACCACACATTGAGAATTATTGAACTTTAAAATTATAGTAATATAGGAATCAACCACATATTTAGTTTTGACATTAACATCGACTCCAAAATCAGAAAATCCAGCAGCTAAGTGCAAAACTTTAAACCTTGCGGAGTTTCCATACGTATCACACCTTCTCGGAACTTTCTATCATTTCCCATTTTCTCCCTTATC
The DNA here is from genome assembly GCA_026898435.1 of Prunella vulgaris. Classification (NCBI taxonomy): domain Eukaryota; kingdom Viridiplantae; phylum Streptophyta; class Magnoliopsida; order Lamiales; family Lamiaceae; genus Prunella; species Prunella vulgaris. The sequence continues at coordinate 1,122,655 of JAPKLY010000048.1, forward strand.
CCTGCGTATCACAACGAACCCATAAGAGAGAGAGAGAGATGGAGAGGGAGAGAGAGAGAGATTCAACAAAATTAAAACTTACTTCTTAGTTTTCAATGTCTCCAGCAACAATCCAATTGGCTGCCATTAATTATATGAATTGGAGATCAAGATAATAAAATTAAGCGAAATAGGCTTCAAAAAAGAGTGAAATAATACCAAATTGAGAAGATGAAGAATAACCCAATACACAAACAGAATGCATATATAACGGAAATTAGATACAAGAAAATAGATCAGGAGAAAAAACAGGAAATCACCTAATTTCAGGAGAGCAAATCACCTAATTTTAGGAGAAAATAGATTTGGAGAAAAAAGAGGAAATCACCTAATTTCAAGAAAATAAACACCTAAGTTTAGAAGAGATTACTAATAAATAAACACCTAATTTGATCCCAATTTCATACCCCTGTTAGATAGATAGAGAGAAACCTGGGCAACATGCAATCCTTAGGCTGCCAACGCCACTTGGTGTAGAATACATCCAGCCTGCCATTTTGAGAGGAAGAAAACAATAACAAGAAGATGATGAGGAGAGAGAAAAGAAAACGCCGCGCCGGAAACCAAAGAGGCAATAATCTCGCGCCTCTGTTCTCGATGAAGCACGCTATGCACCGAAAATTTTGAATATTTCTCTATTCACAGCCTTGCCATCGCAGCCTTGTCCACCCACTGAAAGTCGATTAATGTCGCGATGAAGCCCACGCCGCCATCGCCGAAAGGAGAAAAGGCTCTTGTTTGTCGCTGAAGAAAGAAGCCATTTCCGTCATCCGTAAAATCTCCACCATCCTCACTCACAGAAAAGCCAACGTCACAGCCTTGAAGCCGCTCCTGTATTTTTGTCGTCGTCCACCGCCGAATACCATTCTACAAGCGAAAAGGTAAACGTGTTCACCGGAGCTTGATGGTAGAGAGAGAAAATGGGAATTGCTCATTGGAGAGAGAAAGGAGAAAAAAATGAGGGAGAAGAGAGAATGGGAGGAGAGAGAGGAATGATGTTTATTTGAAAGAGCAAGTCAACCCCAATTTTTCCTATGTAGGGGTAATACTGGTATTTAAACTTATGCTGTGTACCGAGCAGAAATCATATTTTGGTCAACGTTCTCTCAGCAAAACATACTACTAGATTGTACCCTGTAGTTAGTGACCCTAGATTTTTTTATTTTTTAAAGGGATTTTAGATTGATTTTTTTTTTACCTTTTCAACTAAGATTAGTTCCGTTAGATTTTTTTATTTTTTTAAAGGGATTTTAGATTAGTTTTTTTACCTTTTCAACTAAGATTAGTTTCTATTCTTAGTTTTCACGTATTTTTCTTTCTTTTATTTTTTAATTTATTTTTCAATTTTATTTTTAATATTCTTTTACATAATTTTCACTATTGAATTTATTATTTTCTCTCATTGATAATAAATAAATTGATTTTCCTTTAAAAAATAAGTAAGAAAATTTTTATTTTTTTAAATAGAGAGAGATAATAATTATTCTCTAAAAAAAAACTTAAACTTTTTCTATTCTATTTCAGTAATGAGCCAAAATTATTTTTAAAAATCGAATGACTATTTTTTTATAATGCTTCATATTTTATAATATTTCAAATACGTATATCAAGTGTTATAATTTTTTTTAAAGTATGTATACTGTGACACTTATTTATATATAAACTATTTTATAATGTGTAGAAAAATTTATACTCTATAGTGATAACAAGTAATACATTTAATTCATAACACTAACACTGTTTGTAATACATATTGTTCGCCAAAACATAGCAAAATATATAACATAAAGAAATTTAATATAACTAAATAAAATCAACCAACAAGTTTTGGAATAACAAGTAATTACTAATTACTACTAAAAAGCTTGGATACTTAGTGAAATTTAAAGTACTCTATAGCATCTACATAAAGAGTTCACAATATAACTAATTGATAATTACTCATCAAGATAATCATCCTCGTATTGGTTGATAGGAGAAGTTGAAAATCCACCAGTTGTCATAAATTTTTTTATGAGATCCTCCATCTCCTGTTGTTTCTGCTTCCATTCTATTTCCATTTGTTCTGGTTGTTTCTTCATATGTTGTTCTAGCTCTTCTTGTTGTTGTTTGAATTTTTCTTGAACCTCCTCGTAAATCTGTGATCTTAGCTGGTCATGATATGATGGTGCATAGGTTGAGGAGTTGTATATTGGCATTGCGGCCGATGGTTTGCAACCTAAACCATATACTTTTCTTATGGTTCAACAACTTCGTAAAATATAGAAGAAATATCGATGGTATCATCTGAATTCTCTCCATCATGATTTTCAGTGACAACATTATAGTTTGTCATAGCCTCATCCTGCAAAAACTTAAATTTTGGTTCACAATAATAAATAAATGCACTGAATCAGTGCACTATTAAGATTTTCAACTTGTAAGGAAACATTGTAAACTTAGAGAAACTAAAGTAAATAAAAAATATATAAATTAGCATACATCAATATTTCTTGAGCGCTTATCCATAAACTCTCCATCTCCCTTTTTGTGGATCTTTTCAAAAATATCATAGTATGTAACAGCCCGTCCAAGGTCCTTTGCCTGGAATTATAATTATGTGACAATGATTACAACATAATACGTATGACAAATCAAATTAGAATTTCTTAAACTCACAATTGAAAAGGTTAAGGCAATTAAATTGCTCATAAGTTGTATGCTATGATCAACAACAAATTTAGATCCTCTAGTAAGTCGAGATGGGCCATGGCCAGACCCTGCAACCTCACTCAGACGATTTTTTTATGCTTTCTTACACTTTGTCTTAAACTCTTCAGTTGCCCAATTTTCTTGCCAATTTTTTCAGGTCTCTACTAAAACATTAGTGGGTCATTTTCCAGCTTTTGTCCATGCACAAAGTGTCCTAGAATAGCACTTCGCAGCCTGGCGCCCCCAAACACTTCGAACGAGAGATAAATCTCGATCAAAAGAGAAATGTTTCTACAATAAGTAAACAAAATGAAGTAGTTTTCAATAATTTTCTGAATCCAAACCAGAAAATTGTAAAGAACAAATACCTGAAATTCGTTCCAGTAGTATTCTTTCATTTCTGGTGGAACTTTCAACCATGTGAATCCTTCTATATCAATTTTTTGCTTTATGCACTTTGTGGTTCGTGCCGAAGCAACATGTGATGGAGTGAAGCTACTTGCCTAAAAAAATAACCCAAATTTGTAATACAAGGTTAAATGTGAATTTTGAGAGCAAACAAATCATGATATGTTAATTGATATATAGAAAAGGTTGCACACTTACACATTGTAAATTATTTCCATTAGTGGCTTAGAATTGCTAGCAGGAGCATTTTCCGTTGAAGCTATCACTTGATCTCCTGCAGAAGGAGTGTTAGGTGATCCCGAAACAGGAGCGTTCTGTGTCCCTGTAGGATTGTTGGTTGTTCTTGCAGCAGAAGTAGTGCCAAGAGTTTCTAAAGCAAGAGTGTTAGGTGACCGAGCACCAGCAGGAGTGCGAGTGTTAGGTGACCCAACAGCAGCATGAGTGTGAGGGTTAGGTGATCCAGGAGCAGCAGGAGTGTGAGTGTTAGGTCATCCTGCATGTATCTCATCTACATGACCATGACCATGTTATCTGGGTGCCTGTGGGAAATTAGGACGAACTAGATATCCGCCACGACTATGTTCACGACGTGCAATTCCCCTACCATGTCCCTGTAGACCATGTTCATCTTCTATACCACCAACATCTCTAAGGCCAAATGAATGCCCTTCGCGCCTATCTTCAGCTGCACGACCAAATAAAAATCTTTTGCGTCCATCCCCTCTACTAGAAGACCTCCCAGCCATAGTACTTTATATAAAAAAAGAAAGTTTGGTAAGCTAGAGAAATGATTCAATATTCAATGGAAAAAAATTAACCTCCATAATATCGTACACATTGACAAACATTTTGTTGTAAGAAACAAAACATTTTACACATGCCCTGTGGACAATGAGCATAAATTGTTGGAGCACTACACTGCCAAAGCTGCTCCAACTCTCGCACCCCAAAGGAAAAAAAGATTTAAAAAACATCTTGTTGTGTGGATATGCTACGAACAACAAATTATCCTAAATATTAGAAAGATAATAAAAAGATACTTAATCCCCAAAAAAATTTAAGAATTGTAACCCTAGAATAATAAATTAAAGAACATTATAAGAAGATTGAGAAAAAAAATGAATTGTAAAGAAAAATTATAAGAACATTATAAGAAAAATTATACCGTTTCTTTACACATGTTCTTTTAAAAGGGTAAAACACTCTAATTTCCAATTCAATTGGAATAAATGTATGAGTCATTAAATAAGAACAAAATTTATGGAAATAAATTTTTCCATATTATAACTCATATTATATTAAACTCAATATAAATTATCATACAAAATTTCAGTACATTTTATTAGTTAAAATGCTGATTGAGTAATCCAATTTTTTTGAAACTAAAGCACTGAAGTTTTTGGACTATTGTTTTATAGATATTTATTAAGTCAGAATGTACCAAGTACTGCAAACTTCCCTAAAACTATAGTTGATTAATGTAGATTGTTATAATCTACACAAATACATAATCTATAATTGTTGTGAAGTCTACAGCTGTAGATTCCCAAATCTCAGTTGAGTGACTTTGCAGATGTATGTTTTTGCTATTGTAATCTTTCACTTTCTCAAGTTTAACTTTGTGTCTTAGTGATTTTTATAGAGTCTTTTTACAATTCTACCATCTCCAAATTCCCTCTTAAGGTTGAGAATCTTGATTCAAATAGGGGTTTAGTGAAAATATCTGCTAGATTCATATCAGTATGAATCTTTGTCATTTTGATATCTTTTCTTCCACATGATCTCTAATAAACTGATGTCTGACATCAATGTCTTTTGATCTAGAATGTAACACTGGATTTTGTGTAATAGCAATAGCACTTGCATTGTCACAAAATATAGTTGTTTCTTTAGCATCAATCCCATACTTTTAATTGAAACTGCATCCACTAATTTTGTGCACAACAGCTTCCCCCCAACAATATATTATGCTTCAGCTGTTGATAATGCAATTGAATTTTGTTTCTTGTTGTGCCAAGCCACTAATCTTTGGCCAAGAAACTAACATGCCACTAGTTCTCTTTCTATCAATCTTGCAGCCTGTAAAATCAAAGTCTGTATAGCCTGTCAATTCAATTCCTCCTTCCTTAGGATACCATAATACTAAATTTTGTGTAGACTGAACATATTTGATGATCTTTTTTACAGCATTAAAGTGTAATTCCTTAGGATTTACTTGGAATCTAGCACATACTCATATGGCAAATATAATATATAGTCTACTTGCTGTAAGGTATAGAAGTGATCCAATTAGTTTCTTGTACTTTGTAACATCAACACTCTTGTCATTTTCATCTTTGTCTAAGTTTACAGAAGGTATCATAGGAATTATTGTTGCCTTAAAGCTATCCATTTCGAATTTCTTGATCAGCTCTTGAGCGTATTTAGCTTAATTAATGAATATTCAATTATCCATTTGCTTGACTTGTAGACCCAAGAAGAAATTTAGATTTCCCATCATGCTCATTTCAAACTTGTATTGCATGAGCTTAGAGAATTTCTTACAGAGTTCTTCATTGGTTCAGCCAAATATGATGTCATCAATATAGATTTGAACAAGTAAAATGTCATCTCCATGTGGTAATCCGTAAAGGGTCTTGTCAACCATTCATTTTTTGAATCCATTTTTTATCAAGTGATCACATAAAGTATCGTACCAAGCTCTAGGAGCTTGCTTAAGTCAATATAGAGCTTTCCTTAGTTTGTAAAATTTATCTCCATCTATAGATTCTTTAAATCGGGGTTGTTCAAAATACACTTCCTTTGATAGTAAACCATTTAGAAATGCACTCTTCACATCCATTTGATAAACTGTAAAGTTCATGTGTGCAGCATAAACAAGAATGATTCTAATTGGTTCAAGTCTTGCTATTGGGGCAAATGATTCATCAAAATGTATGCTTTTGCTTGACAATAGCATTGAGCAACTATCCTTGCTTTGTTCGTGGTTACTATTCCATCTTCATCAAGTTTGTTCTTGAATACCCACCTAGTCAATCACTTTGTGATCTCTAGGTCTGGAAACAAGTTCTCATACTTGATTTCTTTCAAAACCATTCAATTCTTCTTGCATTGCAATGATCCAATTCACATCTTGCAGTACTTCATGAATGTTTGTAGGTTTTGTAGATGAGAGGAATATAGCAAACATAGCTTCATGAGCTTGTCTTCTGGTCTTTACTTTATCTGATACATTTCCAATAACTTGTTCAGGGGAATGGTCTTTTAACCATTTCAAATCTGTGTCAAGTCTTTGATCATTATTCTATTCAGCTGTAGATTCCTCAACTACGGACTCATCAAGTACTGTCGTTGGTAATCATTAAGTTGTTTTAATATTTTCATAGACTTGAGCTTCATCTCCATCTATCTCAATAGTAAGTAACTAGATTATCACAGTTCTTCCATCATTGTTAGTGAACTCTACAAGAGTTTTAATACTAACATACGACTATAGGTTTGTGACTGAAGAGTTGTCCTCTTGTGAGTCTTCATGATTTTCTTCAATTGTGTTGTGTTGTGTTGTTCATCAAATACTACATGATTTGATTCCTCAGCAAGCATTGTTCTCTTGTTAAACACTATGTATGCTTTGCTTACATTATAATAACTAAGAAATATACTTTCATCTGACTTAGAGTAAAATGTTTTTAGGTGTTCTTTCCCATTATTCAATACGTAGCATTTGTATCCAAAAATTTGAAGATATGAAATATTAGGAGTCCTTCCTTTCATAATTCATAGGGTGTCTTCTTGTGAATTTTGACAACTAAGCATCTGTTTTGGGTGTAGCAAGCGGTGCTTGTTGCCTCTGCCCAATAGGCAAATTTGCTTCTGCTATCATGGTCCTTGCTGCTTCATTTAGAGTCTTATTTTTTCTTTTCGCTAAACCATTCTGTTGTGGTGTCCTTGCAGTAGAATATTAATGACTAATCTCATGAATTGAGCAATATTCTTCAATTGCTTGATTAGTGAATTCAATGCCTTTATCAGACCTGATTTTCACTATCTTCAAGTTCTTCTTCTCATCAGTTCTGGTAATCTTTGCAGGGTTTCACTCTTCTTTCTTAAAAAAATTATCCAACAAAATCTTGAATAATCATCTACTACCACCAGAGTATACTTTTTGCCAATAATACATACTGGTTCAATTAGTCCAAATAAGTCCATATGTAAAAGTTCTAGTACACTTGAAGTGCTTGAGTGATTCTTGATCCTTCCAGAACTTTGTGCTTGGTAACCCTCTTACAAGGTTGTTATTCACAAGTTCATTCATGGTCTTAAATTTTATGTGATTCATTCTCTTGTGCCACAACCAACTAACTTTATTGGAATTGTTTGCTAGAAAACAAGTAGTCTCTGCTGTAAAATCCCATTCTACAATGTAGAGATTCTTTTTTTTTTTCCAGTTAGTTTTATGATCTGTGTATCAGCATCTTTAACCATACATGTATGATGTGTAAAGTCTATGCTTTAGTCCTTCAACCAGATATATATCATTTATCTGCACATTTCCTTTGAACAGGCTTCCAGATCATTTAGTAATTCAATTGGCATTATCTCCAAACACTATTTTACGGTCTTTGTGTTCTCTAATATTATGTAGTAAACTTTTATCTTCTGTCATATCTCTTGCACAACCATTGTCTATGTACCAAATCTCCTTTTTAATGGTTGTATCTTGTCCCTGCAAAATAGAATGAATTATTTATTAGGAATCCATAAGTTAGGATCTCCTTCAGTGGTACTCTTTGCAATCCAAGCCTTTTAGTAACTGTAGATTTTCTAGAGACTTTGATTGATCCTCTTTTGTAATGTATTGGTGAGTGAGACAAATCAGACACTTTCTCTTTTCCATTCCAGAACTGTTAAGTACCTTGGTTTAGATTTTGATGTGTGCAAAACAATGTGTTTATTTGGATAAAATGATCTAACACTTGTGCTGAGTAAATTGGTTCTTGAAATTTATAGTTGTAAGTGAAGTCTACAACTGTATACGTGATCACTCTACAGCAAGACATGACCCTACAGCTGTAAGGTTTCTCTACAGCCAAATTTTCATATTGACAGGACTCTACAACTGCAATGTTAAATAATCTACAGCTGAAAGAACCGTTTAAAGAGATGGTACAAGTCAGATATTATTTCAAGATAATGAAGACCCTTAAGCACAATTAGTGTAGTTCTCATGCACTCACTAAAATGTACTTAAGTGGAGGATATTTCTTTAATTCTGGAGGATAATGAAGATTAGTTTGAAGACAGCCAGAATTCTGAAGAAAATGACAATAGTACACTCAGTACTATCCTGTGTGATAGATGAGGACCACCTCACACATGCCAATAGAGAGAGAGGAGCCTTATCCTAAATTCAAATTTGAAATTCCCCAACGGATAAGTCACACCACTCAATCTATAAATAGAAGAAGTCCTCAGAGAAAGTAACAACAACAAACCTGAGCATACAAGCATTCTGCCTAAGCAAGTCTACAACCAACAAATTTTCTGAGAGAGCTTTATTGTTTTTATCTTTGTGATTCATAGGACAGTTGGTTAGGATTTTCTTAGAAAGAATCACACCCTTTTTGTTGTTGTTCCCTCACATGCTTTATATTTCTACTTTGTGTATATATCTCTTTGTGAGGTTTTGTAAATTCTTTGTGAGTTATATTCTGAGTGAATAGGGTAGTTTAATCTCTTGTTGCAGCGAGTAAGTTAGTTTAGGGGACTGAAGGCAATTCTCTGTGCACCGGACACGTAGCTTATCGAATCAGTTTCGACACGGATGGGAACGCATGCTACAAAAGATAGGGTCGAGTGTTATACATCAACCGTCTACTCAATATCCTTGTACGAGTCCACAATCAGTACATGAGATGAACCTTGGTTTGGTGAATTGAAGTTGGCCATAAGTGTAATAGGACTCCCAATTACTGCGCATGATCGTATATTGAGGTGCTTCCCGCCGGTTGTTGGAAAGAAACTAGCCGGGCTGGGTCTCAATTCAGAAAGATAAAGGGCCCGAAAGTCTAATATGGGGTTCAAAATTCCCCATCTCATTAGGGGTGAAAAATGAATCGACATCTCGAGGTTTATAACCTTCCTTTTCTATTTCTATTTTAGTTAGGAAAGAACGGCGAAGTCCATCCGAACCGTCAAATGAAGAATAAAAGGAGAGCAAAGTGTCAATTGCCCGTGAAGAGCATGCTGAACGGGCACAAAGAAAAATAAGTGTGGAGGAGAAGCAGCTAAGCTCATTCCCTTTGCTTCCTGGGCCCAATCCAGTGCAATCTTTCCTCTCCAAATCAAGGATTTGGGGCTTCTTGCTACGCTACAACATAAATCCATTTTTATTAGTAATATACATGAATATAAATATAGATTATCCATCTATCCTATCTGATTTCGATTTGGATATATATAAAATAATCAATTTTATTTTCATTCAATGTTTGATTCAAAGAACTGTGCTTAGCCACCCTGCTCATGAAAGGGCTCTGCTGCAATGGATGGCAAAGGGTCCGCAATACCCAAAGCACTGGAGTAATCTAGTAGCCAGGAAGGGGCCTAGAAGTGCCTACTACTACACCAGAATACACTTGGCTCTACACATTTACAAAGCTAATCCCTGTCCAGTGCCTGGTAGAGTTAAGGGGGCTTCAATCCTTACTCTTTATCCCCATCTTCGCCCAGGCAAATGGGGCCTTACTTAATCAGGGAGGAGATGTTCACCTCGAAAAGAACTGTTGAGTGGGATATCCTTGGCCCCTCTTCATTCTCTACAGGGTTCCAAACCCAACATAGGTGACAACAAGCGAGGCAGAGATCAAAGATGGGAATAAGAATAATTAATTCCTTTTTGATCATTTTTATAGAGGGGGATGAAGAAAGTGGACAAAAGAGACTCACATTTTTCAACGAATAAATAGAGGATCTCCCTGGAGAGTGAAAACTTTCCTAACCCACCTTCGTAGAGCCATGTATTATAAGTGATCCAAACCTACCCGAAGCGCGCCTCCCACAGAGACAAGTGAAGTTGGTGAGTCATATGATGGGCAACTATCTCCTACAGTTCAGAGAGGACTCAGCTGTTATTATCCCCTTGCTTTCGGGGTGGACCCTTTCACTCTATTTTATTATAAACGCTTAGCGAAAAGAATGTTTTTTGATACGCCTAGGACATGTATTCTATATGAACCAATGGATTGTGACAAGGCGTTACTACTAGCAATGACTTCCTCTTTCATTACTTTATTTTTTCCATATCCCTCACTTTTGTTCTCAGTTACTCATTAAATGGCACTCAGTTCATATCTTTAAGTTCGATCATCAACAAGGTTCAAAGAAAGGGATGAAGAATCGATGAAAAAGAAACTCGAGTGCCAAAGTCGACTCAAAGCTGTTGAGAAAAGATGTTTAGCAGCTTTTCGACAGTTTTTTTTACAAATTTCCATTGATCTCCTTCTCAAGGTATTCAAAAGCTTCCCGAGTTTGCCCTAAATGAAAGGTTCCAACATATGCGCTACCATGACCTAGGACGATAGCAACTGTCTCTGCGGCATTCAATCAAAAAGATAAAGTGAACCCTATCCCTCGGTGAGGAAAAGTGTGATGAAGGAGTCCGCAAAAAATGGAAATGGATGTTGCCCCATCTGGTATCACTGAGTGAAACCCTTACTAGTCTCCGACTGTTGTGTCCCTTAAATCAAAGTACAAAGATGCTCGTAGACCAGCCACCCCTTCTCCTATGGCAAGTCAATCTTCTGAATAGTCCACTTTGTGCTACTTAATTTCAATTTAATTATTTATTTATTTATCTGAATTTATTTATTTTATTGGTATAAATAAACTATAATAACACGGGATGATTTTTTTTATTATTTGTAGATCTAATTATATTTTGTTAATATCATTAGTGACTAAATCTTTTAACTTTTTGGAAAATTGTCTTTGGAGTACACAATTTTAAATTTTTTTACTCTAAGCCCGATAGACTTTTTTTCATTACTCCTAAACCAGTTGACCTATAATTCCATTGACTAAGGACGGTAATGGGGCAGGTCGGCACGAGTATTAGAAGATCGAGACCTGCCCCACTCTATGTACGGGTCAGGTCAGGTCGACCCGCTACAAGTCATGGAGCAGGGTGGGTCGACCCATCCTAAATGAGATTTTTATTTTTAAGAATAATATATAATATATTCTTACATATTTAAAATAAAAAAATAAATTTATGATATTAATAATATATTTATGAATTTATTTTATCTTTAAATATGTTGATATCAATTATTATATTTCATATTATGTTTATATATTTGTTAAAAATATATTTATTAAATTGATTTGTTCTTATTTATACTATAAATAAAATTATATAATGTTATAAATATTTTAATATATTAAAATTTTAATAATGTAAACAGATCAGAACAGGATAGGCCAAGGCGATAATGATGCTCACACTCGCCCCGCCCCACTGCGGGTCACGAGTCAGGGTGACCCATATAGCACGGGTTCAGATCGGGGTGGGCCAAATTGCCATCCCTGCCATTGACCTCTCACCCACCCCACGTCTTACCACCCACACACCTAATACACTTATTAAAAAAATTACTTTTTTTTTAATTTGATAATGTCAAATCAATTTTAAAATTTCAAAATTTTATTATATAAATTTCATATTTCACATTTAGTTATACAATTAAATTTTTCTCTAACACTTATTTTATATTCATTTTTATGTTTTACAATTTCAATTTTAAAATACTCACTTTTATGAATTCATTTGAACTCATTTTTCCCTCAATTTATAAAAAATTTTGAATTTTTAACTTTTTAATTCAAATTAACAGAACATTCATAAGTAAAAAATAAAGTAAAAGTGCAATTTTATAATTATAGTTCAAATCTATTGATTGTCAAAGTTCAATATAATTTTGCTCCAAATATTCTTGTTGTTAAGTAATATAAGAAATTTTTAAATTCCAAAAAAAAACAAAATAAACAAAGTTCAAATGTTAGTAAGTGTAAAATCTCAGAAAAAAAGTTTCAATGTTGATTTCACGAAATATTCATAAGTTCAAAATATAAAATAAAAGTTCAAATTTTTGTTAATATAGTTCAAATCCTTTGATTGAAAAAGTTTAATTATAATTTTATTCCAACAAATTCTATCTGTTCAGTAATATAAGTTCAAAATGAATTGCATTAAATTTCACATTAATATTCAAAAGTATAAAAAAATGAGTAAAAGTTCAAACCAAATAATCGATAAGTTCTATTGCAGATTAATGACAAGTTCAAAATCTAAGTTCTTTATATATAATTACACTAAATATGAAACTTGATTCTGTGCACAGAACAATAAATTTCCATTATAATAATATTTAAAATACTAAATAAATTGCAATTCCCACTAAAAAACTCATCAAATAACTTGGATCAAGAAAATCAAACAAGCACAAATCATCTAAACAATTAATTAAGAGAAAACCCCCATTACTTTTAAGGATTTCACAGATAGCATCTCTGAGTTTATCATATGATGACTTTAATCTCTCTTCCTTGAGCTTCTTTTTCACTTTCAGAATCTTCTTGAATAAATTTTGCCTAAAAAAAATAGAATTTGGTAAAAAAAAAGAAACACAGAATCCAGTAAAATGATAAAAAAAAAAAAGGCAGTTTGGAGAAGATAAGAAAGATGAGCGAGAGAAGTTAGTATCATACCCGTGTATGTTTAGTTTTGGAGGTATCGAGATAGGCAAAAACCTTTATTCCGCCGGTGAAAGCTGGGCATGAAATCTCCGATGAGCACATTGGTCTTCTCGACGAGGTCCATGTCGAAGAGGTGACTGAAAGACTTGACGCCCAACACCGTAGATTGTGGCCTCAACAGCAACTTTCAATCAATGATATCAATGGCTTTGATTGTGGCGGCCTTCAATTTCAAGGCGCCGGCTGCACAAACCATCGTTGGAAACGCCCACCGCCGGCTGCACGAACCCAGGCCCACCACTGCCACCTCTGTTGCAACAGATCCAGCGCCGCCTACCTCTGTTGAATTCGTCGGTGCCACTTCCGTACGCCCCTGTTTACCGGAGTTAATCCCATCACGGAAACGCCCAGACCTTGTTCCTCGTCGACTCCACTCGTGATTTTCCCCAGGTGCGCTGCCGCACGCCCCTGTAATCTTTTTCCTCTTCTTCGAGGGAGCACCACCATCAGGGCAAATCAATTTTGTTATGAATCATCAAATCGAAAGCACGATTATACTTGTACATCAATGAATGAAGACGTCGGAGCTTGCCGTCGTTGCCAAATTTTGTGGAGAGTTTGAAAATTTGAAATGAGAGAGAAAGAAACGAGGAATGCTCTATTTATTCAGAGCGTGTGGAGGGAGGGAAAGAGAGACGTGACAGCTCCTGCAACTGCCAGTGGGGTTAACCCCCCTCCCCCACCACACACACACACACACCACCTCATACCACCCTATGCTAGTGGCACAATTGTAAATAAATTGAAACATATGTAATGGGGGTAAAAAGGGTTTTTAGTCCGGGTGGAGAGTAAAAAATTCTTAAGATAAGTAGTTCATAGTAAATGGCCCTAATTTTTTTTCTTTAATTCTAACAAAATAAATCTTATAGAATATAAAAATTTGTAAATTTCATCACAAAAGATGTCCTATTTGCATGATTCATCACAAAAAAATCTCATGTTTCAAAATACTATATAAGTGGGTCTCACCCCCTCTAAAAGTATTGCAAATTCCCCTATAATCAGAGGGCCCACGTACTGGTTTGTGCAGCAAAATGCAGCAAAAGCTGATAGGTCCTTTTTTTAATTTTTATTTTATTTTATGTTTTGTTTAGTTTCATTTGAATTTAATTTTATTATTATATTTTATTCTCATATCATGATATTAAATTTTTTATACTTTTTGTTCTTTATTTATATTTCACAAATTAATTTTTTTTAAAGTTTATATTTTTAAATTATAAAATTTTTCTACATATTTTATTTTTTTATATTTTCTTACCTTAGTTTTTAATTATGATCCTTCAGGCATACATTCAGATTTTTGTATATATTCAGATTTCAAATGTGAATACAATAAACTTATTTTTGTATATATTCAGATTCATAAATCTGAATACTACTATTCTTTTATTGCATATAAAAATATATTGATACAATAACCACGATACTGAATATAACAATAGAAAATAAATGAATCCACAAATTACAGAGAAATAAAAATCAATCACAAATCACACTGCGATAAATATGCATATAATTTTTATTTTATACAGCGAAATTTGCAGGTGTAAATAATAGTATTATTATATTTCAAAGTTGAATGCAAGAGATATTCAAGTGTCAAGATGACTTTGCATATATTTGTGGGCCCTGTTGTTTGTTGTTTCTATTGGATATTTGGATCAGCTCTAGTGGGTTAATTTCTTGGGCCCATTTCATATTCAAATTTTATTTGTTTAGCTAAAGACCGAAAATGGGCTTTTCTTCAATTTCTTCCAAAAGTATTTTAGGATCACTTTTGGGTTAATGTTTTTTTTTTTTAGAAAAATAATATCATTCATTTCTCAATAAGATGGTGGCTTCGGCTAAATAAATCCCCGAATTTATTATATATACTACACCTATTTATGTAAATGAAAATACCTCTATTATAAATATCTATATTACCCTCATATAAATTTTAGAAAAATATCATTTTAGCCCTTTATCTTATTTTCTATGTTCAAATAAGTATTTATCATAGTGTTTATTTTTTAATTTTTTTTATTCCCTCTATTACTTTCCTAACCCAGCGAAAAAGTCCCTTAAAATTTTAAAGTAAAACATGTGAACCCTTATGTATGATAGGAAAGAGATGTTGTTAATGGGAATGATTGTCAGATCCATTCCCACTCCTAGGTAGTCATACATGATGAAATTGTTTTTCCTGCGAAGCCATCGACATGAATGGTTGTATCCTTCCATTAACACAAATCTTATTTCATCTGATTATTCAAAGCTTTTTTGATACATAAAATATAAAAAAATATAGGTATGTATATTGAACTAAAAGCTTAAAGGCAAATGGGCAGATGCAATTGGAACTGCATGTTAGAATGTAAATTTTGTTGATGTTTAGCGAAGAAATAGTGCGTCTTAAACTCTCAAAATCATTCTCTTTTGAGTAGGTAGACAAAAAAATAAATTCATAAATATAAACCTTATATCACAAAATAATTTATCATGAAAATAGTTTATATAATACTTTACCTTCTCTTATTTTGAAGGTATAATTATCTAAATTTTGGAGTTTATATAGTAGTAATAATACTTATATTTTGTCAACCAACAAATAGGGATGACAATGAAGCGACCAACTACGGAGTTGTGCGAGAACGATGAACGATGTAATATTTGGATTAGAGTTTGGAGGTGTATCTTCTAAATTTAATGAAAAGGGCAGTTCAGAATATTCAAACTACCATAAATTCTATTCCATATATATAGGTGGTTCAATTATCCGATCTAATTTAATTAGGAGTAAGTCCCTTGTGTACCAGTTACATCGTGCAACTCAGGTTCATTTTTAAAAAATTACATAAATTATTACTGAAAAGTTACACCATTAAAGATATACTTTTCAGTAGTAACATGTGTAATTTTTTAGTAATATTTTATGTAACTTTTCAAAAATAAATTTGAGTTGCACGGTGTAACTATTTTATACAAGACAAAGCCTTTAATTATATACGGCCGCTGAAGCCACAATCTTTATTAGTGGGATGCTTAGTTTAAAATTGTTTTAATTTAATATATAGTTACAATTTTTGAGATAAATTCGAAAATAATTACCAAAAAAGGTTTAATCATCCATTTTCATTGAGGGAATACACATGTGCCAAAAAAATTTGAATGAAATTAGAATGAAAATAGAAGAATGACATCTCAAATGATTCTCACGTGGTAGAACAAAGGTTCCGGTGGCCACATACCTGTTTTCAACATCTACTAAAAGTGTAGAAACATTTTTTTTAAAAGTTGGTAAGACTCAATTTTTTTAAAAAATAAGTGTTTATCACTATTAAGTAGTGATTGAAAACAGACCCATAATTTAATTCGAAAAATGGATCCGTAATTCAAATTGTAAAATTAAAAAGTGCAAAGAAAAAAAAATTGTTGTTCTCCCACCATCCAAAACTCATTTGCTAATTTAACAATTTATTATTATAAAAATTACTCCCTCATTTATAAGTTGTTCATTGCTTTTTAGCTCTAATATTAAACAAGGTTGTAAAAGTTGAAAATCAGTAATCGGACGTTTCTGGCCGCCTAGGCGCCGCCTTTTTTTTAATTTCTTTTAAAAAATAGATAAAAATAAAAATTTAGGGCCGCCTAGAACCATATAGAACCGACTACGCCCGAAAACACATAGAATTGTCGATTTTGCAGAAATCAGATCGGCAAGTGGCTGCCTAGGCTGATTTCTGCATCACTGATATTAAGTGTGTAATATGTTTAAATGAGTGATAAATATGTAAATGTAAATAAAGTGTGTAAATATATTATTGTTATTTTATTTTCAATTTATAGATACTCCCTTCGTCCCACTCTATGCTTTCTATTTTACTATTTTCGTTTGACCAACTATATGTTTTCCATTTGTTTTTTTTTATTTTTTTGAGAAACTAATATTCACTTTTTTAATTATTATTTTTATTACTTTTTGTATTATTCTCATTACCTTTTCACATTTTCCATTACATTACTTATATTTTTTCACTTTTATCTTAATATGTATGCCCAAATGCAACGAAAAATATATACCAAAATGGAGAGAGTATGTTTTTATAAAAAGTTATGTAAACTCGAATTTCAAAAATATAGTTCTTTTAACTATCATTATATATATATATAAAATATATTTACTATCGCTATTTTAAAAGAAAATTGATGTTTAATTTTTTAACATGGCGATTGATATGCATAACAATTATATTTAAAATTTTGAGTTCACATAAATTCATATACACAAAACATCTATTCATTTTATTTAAAAGTATGTACAAAATAAAGGCACAAGATGTAATTTAATACTATGGGAGAATATAATTGTACAAAACAATATTGATTTATTGCATTTATGGAAGAAGCAATTAATTTATAAAATAGCAACGTAAAACAAAAGCAACATCGTCGCTTTGGCCGAGTGGTTAAGGCGTGTGCCTGCTAAGTACATGGGGTTTCCCCGCGAGAGTTCGAATCTCTCAGGCGACGTTTTTTCTTTTTCTTTTGTTTTTGTTTTTATTTTCTTTTTTGCGTCTTTCACCTGACAATGTATAGAGTTGATAATGTGTAAACTATTTTCAAGCATTTCCGACTAATACTTTACAGTAAAACAATCAATTTCTTTTAATGAAATAATTACTATATTTCAATTACACAATTAATATTTCAAAAACTAATATGTCCTCAGTTTCGTGGTTTAGATTGGTTTAAAAAGTCAATAAAATAATTTTCCTGTCAAACACAAATATGAAAATAGATCCAAAATAAAGGGACTACCTTATAATATAATTAAACAATTTAGTAAAATAATTAATACCATCAAAACAAATTTTATACAGTACAAAATCTTGTAATTTAATGAACTTCTTAGTTTATGTAATTTGTTAAATGAAAATAGAGATTACACACAAATTCTAGGGTGTACTTGAATGCATACTCTACACTTGAATTTTAAGTTCAATTTTAATATTTTTTTAACACACACAGTTACACGTTGGAACTATATACAATTTGGCAATTGAGGTATTATTGACTTGTACTACGGGTATTACTTAAACTTGTTCTTGGAAGAGTACTAACTTGTTCTTTAAGAATTATTAACTTGTTCTTGGGGCATTAGTGAGTTATTTTTAGGATATTACTGACTTATTATTGATGATTTATTTTTGGGTATTAGCTCTCTCACCCTAAGTTCACCAAATAAACTCCGGCGAGCATTTCATCAATTACATCATTGTTGGCTATTAGTATTCTCTTGTTGTATGATCTTACATTGTTTTCATAGCCCTCGCCAGATAAAATCAAGTTCAGGCTATTATTAGGCATTAACTCGTAGATTAACATGTTCTCCTCTCCTTGAATGCAACATCCCAAAAGCTTTACCAAACTACGATGCTGAAATTTGGCTCATAACATCACTTTCATTCTTCAATTCCTCAACACCTTATTACGCCATTTTTGACAACCGCTTCACAGCAATTTCTTACCCGTCTTCTAGCATACTCATTTAGGGTACAATTCATTAATAGGAAAAATACCTGATTTTCTTGAAAAGTTCCAGACACTGGATAGATTAGATCTTCTTTATCACTGAAAGTAGCCTCTGTGATCTCCTTAAAACTCCGGCTACTGCTTCATTGGATCCGAACAAACACTTAATTAAGCACATGCAATGAAAGGATAATATTCCTATTCACGCTTAAACCTAAAATCGAAGGACAAGCTAAAATTATTATTTATTTGGGCACTCGTGCCTGACCGGTTCAATCAGACCCACGAATTTATTATGAAATTGGACCAAACCAAAATTAAATTGAAATTGATACAAAAGATTCAAATGCACAGAATGCACTCTACATTCAAAATATACTCAAATTAAATATTTTTTATTCAATAAAAAATAACTAATTGTTGTGAATAATTGAGGGAATTCTAATTCAGGGTGAGGTTGGTTCCAAGAATATATTTAGGGGCATGGGCTCTTGGAATTAATTTTTTATTATATACGTTATTCTTAGGGTAATTTATTTAAATAATGATATTTTAAAAATAAATAATAGATATAGGAAAAAAATGGAAGTATATATTAAAATAAAAACCAATCCGTATTAGTATTACCTACTGGTGATGTGGCAAAACAGACTGTAAATCAGCAGGTATAGCTATAACCTAGTGATGATGTGGCAATGGAAACCTGTCAGTCACATCATCACTATGTTATAGCTATACCTACTGATTTTACTGTCTGTTTTGCCCTATCACCAGTAGGTAATACTATTGCCGACTGGTTTTATTTTTATAAACAATCTTTTTTTTCTCTATATCTATTATTTATGTTTAAAATATCAATATTTAAATAAATTACCCATTATTCTCACTATACCTTAACTTTATAAAATTTATCATTTTATTTTCATGGATAATAGAATTTAATTTTTTTT
This sequence comes from Prunella vulgaris, assembly GCA_026898435.1. NCBI lineage: Eukaryota > Viridiplantae > Streptophyta > Magnoliopsida > Lamiales > Lamiaceae > Prunella > Prunella vulgaris. The sequence goes on from JAPKLY010000048.1 coordinate 1,142,079, forward strand.
ATATATTTCACTCTTTTAGAAACAAAATTCTGAACACATTCATAATTGGTTGCATTCAAAAAATTGAACGCGGATTAAAAATCAATATGCACAATTTTTAAATTTTGCAGTTTATTAAGGTATCGCATATAAATAATGAGTGTGATTTTTGGTGGACTTATAAGTCTGGACAATCCTCTCACTTACAACCTGAGTTTTGAGTGTATAGTACTTGGGCCTTCGTACATGGTATCAGAGTCACCTCTAAACTCGATGTGTGGATCCACCTGTGGAACCATGTGAGCCTGATGAGTCTCTCACTTGAGGAAGTGTATTAAGGTATCCTATATCGATAGTGAGTGTGCTCTTGGGTGGGCTTATAAGTTTGGGCAATCATATCACTTATAACCTGTGTTTTAAATGTAGAGTTAAGCTTGCATACACCGCTCAATTCATATTACTAACTTTTGGCATATTTTTACCGATATGGGAATCAGAGCTCATCGTCTCTGTCATGTTAGAATTCCACTGGCTTTTTCATTTCACACCCATAATAATACTTCAAAGCAAAAGCTCATCGCTACAATATATCAAGCTTCCCATTTAACTATCCAAATATAATAATATGAGTGACTTACATATTAGTTCAAAAAAGTCACTATATTTACAAATAGGTGCTGTGCAGAAGAAAAATGTTCTTTTGTGCAAAAAAAAATATGCTTCTGTGCAAATATTTTGAACCTATTTGTAAATATAGTGACTTTCTTGAACCTATATGTAAATGATCCTAATAATATTTAAATAAAATCATGTGAATGTACTTATAGAGTAAAAATAATTTAATTGTTAAAAATAATTTATTTATGAAAAATAATTATTGTTTTGAGAACAAACTCTTTTCATTTGAAATAATTATCTGTGTTTAAGAGTTACATATGCTTAAACGAATTATTTTATGGGTAACTTACTATGGGATACCTATCTTAAGATAAGTTTACTCTCCACACACTTAAGAATCCTTATTTACTCCCCAGTTCAAAAAGTTCACTTATATTTATAGGAGTGCCACTAAAACAGGGTGGAGTTGGGTGGGTGGGGGGGGGGGATTTATCTAGGGGTGGACGGTACGGCATACCGAATTTTTTTTTGCCATACCATTACCGTACCGAAATTTTTGATATCGAAAAATATCATATGTTTATCATACCGAAAATTTTGGTATACCGAAAATGTCATACCGTTGTCATATTGAAAATTTTGGTATACCGGCATTACCGTACCGTATCGAAATTATTTTTGAAAAACCTGTATTTTTAAAAAAATAATATTTTACCAAAAAATTAGCTTCAAGTATTCATCAATCCAACACAATTACATAATTTTCAACAGTGCAACACAACAAAATAAAATTCAAGACGTCCAACACAATAAAATAAAATTCAACTGTTGATAGGCGAGCTACCCGAGGATAATTATAGGGTTAATTAGCCCAAGGCTAGGAAGGTCATCTGAATGCCCAAAAGGACCAGGCCACCAACCTCGGCCGAGGTCAGTATGAGAGGACCTACTCGGCAAGAATAAAAGCTCGCCAAGGCACCTGGCCATACCAGAGAGAGAAGGTCGGCAGAGAAGCTCGCCATAGTCAATGGGACCGAGTCTGAGCCTACCTCTACATGGCCCTGGAATCACACAAGGCATGGAAGATCGCCCAGAAGCTCGCCTAGAAGGGATCAGGGCCACGAGTGTTTAAATAGGACATGTGTATGTAATAGGATGGAGCATTGTAAAGGTAGCATTGTGAGGGACTAAGGCGAAGGTTACGAACCTTCGTCAACACCGGAGGCCAAAAAGGCTCATAAGGTGTCACCTCATACTTGCACACCTATAAATAAGATCTCACTTGTACTATTACAAGAACTTAATAATAATACACAAATACTTTCTCTCTCTAAACTCTCCACTTTCTCTCTCCATCTTATCCCTCAAGAACATAAAATCTTAGATTATTGTTTGGTAGAATTAATACACCATAATAGCCACATAACAAACATCGATTAGTAAATTCTATCAACAATTTGTGCTAGAAGGGGGGTATTAACCCAAAAAATCTGAGAGTAAATAGTGAGGGTTTGTTGAAGATTTGAAGATTTGAAGGTGTTCTTGACCAAAGTTCAAGAAAACTTGAAGATACACATATATTTTCACTCCTTGAACAAAAACCCAGATTTCCAGGCGAGAAGCCGAATTTCCGAGTTCACAAAATCTGTCCAAAAAGGGTTTTCAAACGCACACGTGTACACGGATAAACCGGATTTCGGATAATTCATTGCACGCGAGGCTAGATGAAAACTCGGACAAAATCACCCTGGCTGGAAGTCAGGAACCTCGGATAGCTTCCCTACTGACCTCGTGACCTTCCCCCGATGCAAACCCAAAATGCCTAAGGAACAGACCTCGGCAACCATTAGGAGGTGGAAGGGCGGCAACCAGGACCAGGGCGAGGGAGAAACCTCGCGCCCAGCTCCCTAGAAGAGCAATGCTCCGAGACCTCCCCGGGTTTCGGTGGCTCAAGAGGATTTAATTCCTGCTCTGAGGGACCTCGCCAACAACCCCGATGAGCTCCAGCACACGATTCAAACCTTGCAAAGGTTGCAACAGAGGCAGCTCGACGAGCTCGCCCTGGTTTCCCGGTGAGCTCCAGCCACTGAAGCTAGGGAGCAGACAAGGCCTACCCAGGGCACCCAGACCCGGGGTCAGTATAGCGACCTCCACACCGAGCAGGAGGCAAGCTCGGCCCAAGCTCGCCAGCACCGAGAACAAGCTGGGAAGACCAAGGTGGTGGAGGAGACCGCCCCGCACGTTGGGCTAGCTTCGGCCTATACCGAAGCATCCACCACCCACCAATCACTGAGGAGGGAGGTCCTCCAGGGCAGGTTGGGGCCAAGGTACGAAGAAAACGAATGAACGAATGACTCCACTCAGTGCCAGAACTTCCCACTGACCCTTGGGGACCAAGCTCACCGCTGGTTCTCATCACTCGCCCCAGGGTCGATCCATTCATTTGGCCAACTCTCGCGGGAGTTCTTGGCCCACTTCTCTGGGTTTGGATCCTACCTTACCCAAAAGCACCGACTCGCCAACATCCACCTAGGCGAGAGTGAGACCGACCAGCAGTATCTGGAGAGGTTCGATAAGATATTTTTGGAAGGCGAATTGGTGAGCGAGGACACCAAGATCGTCGCGGTGATGGCAGGGCTCAAGAAAGGCACCGAGCTTTGGAGGGAGATGCACATGGCATGCCCGGACACTTACACCGAATTTTGGCACAAAGCCGGGGTGTTCGTCACCATGCAGGAAGCCCTCCTAAAAGAGGTCGGTGCCTCAGAGGAGAAGAAGCCCTATGGGAAGAGGTCCGGGGGCACATACAAGGCACCCCGGAACTTGAAAGCCTTCGGTGACGGAGACGAGTTCAAGGAGAAGCTCAACCAGGTCCTCACCATCTCAGTCGACCATGTCTTTACCGCGGTCAAAGACAAAGCCTTGTTGGAAGAGCCAATGAGAATCCACCAAGACCGCACGAAGCTCAACCCCAACAAATACTGTGCCTATCACCAGTCGATCAGCCACTTCACCAGCGAATGCCGAGACCTCCTCAAACAACTATGGAAATGTTATGAGGATGGGAAGCTGGCCAAGTTCGTGAAGAAGGCACCGGCGAAGAGGCCCAGGTTTGAGAGGAGGGAAGCCTCCGATGATGAAGAGGTGGACGCGGGCCAACGCGGTCCTCAAAATAGGCGAAGGGCACCTCCCCGGCCTCAACAGAACCTGGAACCCACTCAAGAACTCCTAGTTCTCGAAGAAGAGATCGGAGATGCCAGAGGTCTCCAGGATGGGGGATCCTCCAATTCCAAAAGAAAGAGAAAGACCGAGATCCGGGCCGTAAACCAGGTCCAGGAAGGCAGCTCCAGCTCCAGGCCCGCTGCGCAACTCACTGATGAGCTAACATTCTCTTCGGCGGACCTGGAAGGGGTACTGACACCCCACAATGACTCTTTGGTGATAACCGCCAACATCATGAACGTCTGAGTTCAGAGGCTGCTTGTGGACACCGGCGCCTTCACCAACATACTCTTCAAATCCACCTTAGATGCCTTAGGTGATTTTGAGTCGTATTTAGAACCTAGCAATGCTAGGATTGTGGGGTTCGGAGAAGCTGTAACCATCCCCCTAGGTAGTATGTGGTTGAGTGTCCAACTGGTATCGACCGAGGACTCGGAGCGGAGGCTGACTAGGTTAGTTGATTTCCTAGTTGTCGACCAGCAGTCCTCCTACAACGGGTTCCTTGGCAGCCCTTTTATTAATGAATTCAAAGTGGCGTGTTTGACCTACTACTACTGTTTAAACTTCCCAACTCCAAAAGGTGCCAGAACCATCAAAGGCGACCAGAAAAAGGCCCGAGAGTGTTTACTCCAAATTAAAGATGGCCTGACCAAGAAGTCTGTGACACAGGTTCACATCCTTGAAGAGGACGTACAGATTCCGGCGGAAGAGCCAAACATCCTAGACATCATCTCCACAGAAACTAAAATGATGGAGGTAGGCGATCTGCCAGAATCTGACCAAGTGTTGGAACCTGCGCAAGAAGCACAATCGACGCCAATGGAAGTGCAAGAAGCCCAAGTGTAGGAACCGGTGCAAGATTCACAACCTGTGTCCATGGAGGTGGTCGAAGGTCCGCAGGGTGGGAGACCTGCGGAGGACCTTGAACCTATGCAGATGGAAGTTGATCCAACTCCCCGGGTCGCGGAACCATCCCAGATTGATAAACCCCGGAGGTACTGACAGTTGAGGAACCTACCCGGTTCGAAAGCCAAGCTGATGACCTCTGTAATACCCGGACTAAATAAATTAGAGTATTTTTATTCTAGTTTAACTCCGATTTAATTTTATGGTTCTAAATTAGAAATTAAGATTTAAATTTTATTTTTGAGACT
>JAPKLY010000048.1:1147061-1268299 GCA_026898435.1 Prunella vulgaris
TACGTTTAACAATATTAATATATGAATCACGTTCTTATGAAAATTATACCATCATTAGAGTCCTTATGTACAACATGAGAAGGAAATATTATAAGTATACTTTTTTTTAAGAAAAATATTGTTTAGCATATATTTTTATGAAAAGGTCCAATAACTTTAATTTCCAAATCTTTGCAAATTAATCCTATCTGAAATTTTGTTCTCAAATTTATATTCTGTTATGAGTCTTGAAAATGAGCTTTTAGTTTAAAAATTCAGCTGTGTTATTTTTAAATTCAATAGCTTTTATATAGTTTGTAGATTCGGTCCTTTAATTTTCTTAATATATTTTCCCTTTAAGATTAAAATTTAATTAATGAAACTTAGTTCACGCCTGAAAATTTTCCTTCCAAACCCTTTAATTTAGAAATTGAACTTTTGAAAAATGGGGCGTGACAACCTCGATCCACGCCTAGGTCATGAACCTGTGCATATGTCACAGGGAGAGTGGGATGAGTTCATCAACGATCCGAGGTGGAAAAATAATAAAAGAAAGGCCACCCCAATGGAAAAATTGACGGCACTCCCAGTGGACCCGGAAAGGGACTTGGAACTTTTCATAGGTTCCGAGTTACCCGAACCGTACCGGTCGAGGATGGAACTTTTCTTAATGTCCAACTTGGACGTATTTTCCTGGTCCCATGAAGACATGATTGGGATCCCGTTGGAACATGCTTGCCACCGACTCATCATAGATCCCACAAGGAGGCCCGTCCGCCAAAAGTGGAGGAAATATGGACCGGACAAGTACGCAGCCCTGACCACCGAAGTAGGGAAGTTGTTGGACAATAAGCTGATCAGAGAAGCCTTGTTCCCACAGTGGGTCGCAAACGCCGTCCTAGTGAGGAAGCACAATAGGACGTGGAGACTATGTATCGACTTCACGGACCTAATCAAGGCGTGCCCAAAGGACAACTTCCCGCTGCCCCACATTGACCAGCTTGTAGATAGCACCGCCGGCCATTAGATGATGACATTCATGGACGCTTTCGCGGGCTATCACTAGATAGCGTTGCACCCGGATGACCAGGAACATACGGCGTTCTACACCAACAAAAACATGTATTGCTGGGAAAGAATGCCGTTCGGACTCATCAACACCGGAGCCACCTACCAAAGGTTGCTGAATAAAATGTTCGATCAGCACATCGGCGAATCTATGGAGGTGTACGTGGATGACATAGTTGTCAAGAGTTTGAGAAAGGAGGATCACCTTGACCACCTAAAACAAACCTTCGACATACTACGCCACTACAACATGAAGCTGAACCCCAAGAAGACCAGTTTCGGCATACATTCGGGAAAGTTCCTAGGACATCTGGTGAGCCAACGAGGAATAGAGGTCAACCCGATGCAGGTCCAATGCATAATCGAGATGGGTGTGCCCGATTCCGTGCAGAAAATCCAAAGTCTGACTGGATGTATGGCCACCTTGAACAGGTTCATCTCCAGATCCGGCTACCAAAATTGCCCATTCTTCGAGGCAATCAAGGCGAACACGCGGAGGTACAAGGAGGCAGCCAAAGCCAACAAGCTGCACCTAAAAAACCACTTCGTGTGGACAAGCGAATGCCAACGAGCGTTTGAGGACATTAAAGCATACATGGCTGACAAGCAGGTCCTGTCAAAGCTTATACCTGGTGAAAAACTATACTTGTACCTCGCCGTGTCGGAGGTGGCAATCAGCTCCGTCCTGGTCAGAGTATAGGCAAAAACACACCTACCAGTTACTACGTAAGCCAAGTCTTACATGAAGCTGAGTTGTGGTACACCCCAACAGAGAAGCTGGCTTACGCACTGGTGATGAGTGTTAGAAAATTGAGGCCCTACTTCTTTGACCACCCGGTAGAGGTGCTGACGACGTTCCCACTACGTCAAATACTACAACGGCCAGACACTGTGGGACGCTTGTTGAAATGGTCACTAGAAGTTAGCCAGTACGGTATAACCTACGCCTCCCGAACAGCGATCAAGGGACAAGCGCTCGCTGACTTTATCGTCGAGCTAACTTTCCCACAAGATCCGACGAGGGGGCGTATAGCTCTGTGGTACCTCTACGTAGATGGATCATCGACTAGCACAACAGTACGAGCCGGGGTAGTTTTGATATGCCCAGATAGACAAGTCTTTACCTCCGTGATCCGGTTCGACTTCCGAGTAACCAACAACGAGGCGGAGTACGAAGTTTTGATAGCCGGACTTAGGTTATCATTAGCTGTGGGGGCAACCAATCTTTAAGTTTTCAGAGATTCCCAGCTAATAATATCCCAAGTCCGGTGGGAGTACGAGGCAAAAGACCAACAGATGATGACCTATCATAAGATAGCCGCGCATCTGATCTCGATGTTTACGCAGGTTTACATCAATCAGGTACCGCGACTGGAAAACACACAAGCAGATGCCCTAGCCCGACTAGCTACCAGTAACGGTGAGGCCGAAGTCACGAAGGTTGTAGTCACCAAACTAAAGAACCCCTCGACGTGCGATTACAAAGTAAATCAGACCTCGAGTGGGGGGCAAGAAGAGGACAAAGACAGTGAAGATTGGTGCACTCCGATCCAAAAATACTTAAAGGATGGAACAACCCACGAAGACACATGGGAAGCTAGTCGGCTGGTGAAACAAGCTGCCAGATATACGCTACTGGATGGCCAACTCTACAAACGTGGATTCTCTCTACCTCTACTCAAATGCTTATCTAAGAAGCAAGGGTTCGAGGTGTTAGAAGAAATTCACGAAGGAATTTGCGGAAATCATGCTGGGGGGCAAGCTTTGGCATACAAGACAATCAGACAAGGGTACTACTGGCCCAATCTTCGCAAAGATGCCATTAGCTTCGCACGAAAGTGCCGAAAGTGTCAACTTTTCGCACCCAATATCCACTCCCCAACCAACCAACTGAAGTCGGTTTTCAGCACATGACCTTTTGCAAAATGGGGTATCGACTTGATCGGCCCATTTCCACCTGGCAGAGGCAGTGAAAAGTTTGTTGTTGTAGCAGTAGACTATTACACGAAGTGGGCTGAAGCCGAAGCTCTCACGACGATAACACAAGAAAGGATGATCGACTTTATATGGAAGAACCTGATCTACCGGTTTGGACTTCCGCAATCGATCATCACGGATAACGTAAGGCAGTTTGACGGCCAAAAGTTGAGAGACTTCTGTAGTTCGTGGAACATCAAGAAGCACTACTCAACTCCATACTATCCGCAGTCAAACGGCTAGGTCGAGGCGGTTAACAAAATCCTGAAACACATATTGAAGATCCACCTCGAAGACAAGAAAGGAAGCTGGGCAGACGAGATCCCGGAGGTTCTGTGGTCTTACATGATATCATACCGAGCAAGTACCAGAGAGACACCGTTTGCCTTGGCCTTCGGGATCGAAGCAGTAGTGCCAGTAGAAGTCCAGAACAAGACTTGGAAGGTGGTAGGATTTGATGAAGAAAGGAATGACGAAGCCTTGGCTGTCGAGAAAGATCTGATCGAAGAGACCAGAGCTTCGTCGGAAATGAAAAATGCTACCTACAAGCGTAGAGCGGAGAAGTACTATAATTCCCAAGTCCGAGATCGAAAGTTCAAGGTTGGGGATCTAGTACTAAAAAAGAAATTGATGGCCCCACCGGGTGTATTTGGATCGAATTGGAAAGGACCGTTCTGGGTCACTGCAGCCTGGGCAAAAGGTACTTACGACCTCGAAGACGCAGAGGGAAATGCTTCATCGTACACCTGGAGTGCGGCACATTTGAAAAAGTTTTACCAATAGACCAAGATTTTGTAATAGACTAGCCGGAGGTTCGCATCAGAAATGTTGATAGCAACCAATGTAAATTACGTTGCTATGAGAAGTTAGAAGATTTTTCTTGAAAAAATATCCAACCTCACGAAGGTCCGCAAAATAATAAACCCCGCGAAGGTTCGTGAACACGCAAGGACCAAGGTCCCAAACGTTATAATCTAAAGTCTCAAAAGGCAAAGGCCAAAGCGCCCCAGGTCAGCGAAGGTGCCCTTCTTAAAGGATCACTAAGTGCCTACTGCCATAAGTTAGAAAAATTCACAAAAAAGAAGAGTAAAACGTCTAAGGCAAGGTTCATGAAACCCATTCGCCCAAAGAGAATTAAACGAAGTACAACTCACTACCCTAAGTGGTTTAAGACGAGCAATTCGCGGCCCTAAGTGGTGTAAGATGAAGAATACATACTGTTTAAACGAAGGTACGATTCGTAGTCCTAAGTGACGTAAAATGAACAATTCGCTTCTCAAAAAGTAGAGTAAGACGAACAGCTAAGTACCTAAAATATGAAAATGAGCCAATTGAAATTATAACGTACGTGAAACATAAATAAAGACAAGGTTGGGTCAAAAGAATCAGTTTTCATTCAAAGGTACTTGGGAAACTTTCAAGTAAAAAAGGATACTTGAAAATTTTCCAAGTGTTAGAAGCTATGCTAGCCACAAAGGTCGGCTAGCTAACCGTGTTGTACTACAAAAGTAAACTCCTTCTGGGCGAGCTATACAAAGCCTGGCGAGCTTCAACTATTTAAGCAAAAAGAAACTACAAAAAGAGGCTCCTTCTGGGCGAGCTACACATGCCCGACGAGCTACTATGACTTGATAAAAAACTAAAAGACAAAAAGCTACACTATGAAAATAAATAAAAAAGATTTAAGTTTAGGGAGCGGTGGGGGCAACTGGAGCAGGAACCTCGGGGTCGACGGTCCCCGGAACAACCTCGCTCCCCACGGCTGGGCGCCTTGGGGAGAGAGCCTGGGCAAGATGGTGATGTTGCCCGTACACCCACTGGTATCAAACTCACCAATGCTGACCATGGCATCCCCGCAGACCTCTTGCCATGGTGGGAGGAGTTCACACCTCACCCCCGGCAACCTCCTCATCATCCTCGACCGTCAGGACCTCGAAAGTTTGAATAATGTTGAACTCCCCCACGAGGGCCTCCCATTTGCTCTCCTTGTTCATCCTCGCCCACTGGAAGGAGCGAATAACCTCGGCAAAGCAGAGAACATAGCCGAGGTCTGTAGCAACCGTTTTGGCGAGCTCCAGGGCCTCCGGATTGATAGTGTCGTCAAATCGGCCCCGAAGCTCGGCAAGCTCCAAGGCCTTTGAGGTAACTTCCTCATGAAGTTTGGTGCACTCCGTCGAGTTCCCTTGGCTTTGCTCCCGAAGGATCTTCACCTCATCCTGCGCCCGGACGAACTCCTCTTCCCTGGAGGCGAGCTTCTTGCGAGCTAGCTCGAGTTCAACCTTTTACCGATTGAAATCTGCTTGAACTTGCTCCAGCTTTTTCAGGGCCTTTTGCTCCCCCTCCAAGGAAGCCTTCGCCTTCGCCTCCATCCTGGCGAGGTCCTCTACGGCCTTCTTTCTCTTATCCCCTACGCGGTTCAGCATAATACGAGTGTCGTGGCGAGCTTTGTCAGCGGCCATGATGTCGTAGGTGATGAGCTGGGTAGCCACCATGGCCGCATAAGCATAGTGCATTGCCAACCTCGCCTTGTCGGCGGGCTTCTGCCTTTCGATCATGGTAAGCTCGGAGGCCGAGAGATACTTGGACGCCTCGGTGAAGATACGACGCGCTGGGCCAATGGGAAGATCCCTCGCCGAGGTTAGGGCTTTGCACCTCTCCGCCGTGTGGAGGGCCTCGGGACAATTCGGAAACTCGGCGGGGGCATACCTGCAAACCTTCAGAAAGTTAGCAAAAAAATACAAGAAATTACAAAACAAACGACTTCCAACTTCAAATAGAAGCTCGCCCCCTTACCCGAACCTATCGGGGTTGAGCCCGAGAAGGGTGTCATCCTGAATAGGAACCCCGTACGGAGATGGCGGGGGCGCGCTTTGAGGAGTTGGAGGTGCGGGGGTGGAGTGAGGAATAATAGCTCGCCCTGATCCTCCTTGGCCCGATCCGGAGCCACCTCGGTCACTATGCTCAAAATCTTCGTCGTGGAGGCCAACCCTGGACCGTTTGTTGGAGCGAGCCTCGTCTTCGCTCACTCAGGAGTCATCCCCGCGATGTAGGGTTCTTTTGGATTGATGGGATGGGGGTTGAGAACCTCGCCCGGACCCAGAGTCACCTCGCCCGGCACCCTTCTTCGACGGGGTGACCTTCTCTTTGGTTTGCTGGGGGCAGGAGCCTTCTTCTGCGAGCTTGAACCCCCCGCTTTATCTGCCGTGGAGGCGGCCTTGGCGAGATCCACTTTCCCCGTCGCGTCAAGCACTGCCCCGGATGGAACTCCGGCTTTGTTGGGGCGAGGTTTTCCCATTTTCAACTGGCGGGCTAAGAAATGGTACGCCTCAGGAACCTCGACAGGTGGAGGGGCAGCTACTGGACCTTCACCTACAAAATTTACTAAGAGTTGTTAGCAATCCTACGAGTTACATCAGCAAGTCGGCGAGCTACCAAGACTTGGCGAATTTTTGAAGATCTCAACCTGGGGCAGCGAGGTGGTGAGGCGAGGTTATGAGGCCGGCAGGTCTTCGACAGTGGTGCTGGCACAGATGCTTGACCTTCCGGTCCTTCTGCTCTCGCAGACAACAAACGGACAGCACAAAGTCGAAGCCGACGGATATAGCAGGCCTCCCCTGACTAGATTTATGATTTTTCAGACCTGCAAAAAAGAAGATTAGATTAGTAAATCTAATTTGACCCACACACACCGAAATATGCCACCTACTGTCGGCTTCCCCGTATTCCTTAGGCGAGGGGATATATCCTCCGCGCCCATTTGAAGCTCGCCAATCCCCGCTGATGAAGAAAAACTGTTCCTTCCAGTCCCGGACCTTGTTGGGAAGGACCCCTAGGAATTTCTCCCCCGGGCGGCCTTTGAGGTAATAGTACCCCTTGCCGTCGTTAATCTGCTTGGTGACGGTAAACAATTCATTGATCTCCGCCGAGGTTAATCGGTTCTCATAACCCTCGAGCCCAAAAATTGTCAACATCGTCAGTAGGCTACTCCACCCATTCGGGGTAAGTTGCGAAATGGCGAGGTTATTGTCCATCAGGAACTGCCCAATGATGGGGTGCAGGGGTAGAGTAAGCCCGGCCTCCAAGGTGCGAATTTTGATGGCCGTTAGTCCGGGAGGTGGGAGGTCAGCACGTTCATTGCCCTCGGGGGCATACATGTAGATGTCCAGTGGGATGCGGTATTTCTGGTGGATCCTCGGCAGCGCATACTCGCTGATGAGGCTCACAACCTCGCTCGCTCTGAGGTCCGTTTGGTTAGTAGAGTCGCGAAGAGCTCATTCGGTAGAGGAAAGACCTCCGAGTGAGCCCTCACGTACTCTGCCCAGTCAAAGTCGTGGACAACCTCGGTGGGGGCCTAGTACTCCGGCAGCTTGGGAAATGGGAAATCGATGAAGCGAAGGTACTCATAGGTAACCTCCACGCCACCGTCCACATCCTCTTCATCTATCTCGCGGCGAGCTCTTCAGCATGGTCGCCGGTCTCGGTGACCTCCTCTTGAACCTAGGCGGCCTCCACTTCTTGGACGACCGCGTCATCGGTGGCTCGGCCGAGGTCCCCTTGAAGCTCGCGGGGACCCGATGCCTCACCATCTCCAGAATTGGTGGCTCTCTCCCCCACGTCAGGGCGAACCTCGCGACTGACCGGGCGAGCTACGGAGCTCGCCTCAGATTTCGAAGTAATCTCAATTGGTGTTATTTGGGGAATTGGCACGTTCTCAATTACCGACCTTTTTCCCATATTGCGGTTCGAAGCGGTTCGGCTTGAGGATTGATTCGACATGATAGGGTTCTTAGCAAAAATGTTTCGGTTACAATTTTTCCCGAGGTGCCCAAAACCAATGTGACAATCGCTAGAGTGACGAGGTGGAGGATAAAAAATTTCTGAAAACTCAGAGGAAATGAAGAACAAGGAAGAAAAGAAAGAAGAAATGGGTTTCTAACTTGGGGAGCACCCGGAGACGCGTCGGATGCAAGGGAGACGATCGTCGAAAAATTGCTCGGAGAAATGAGGATGCGAAAGTGAGAAATGAGTTGGTTTCCTCATATTTATAGACATGGGTGCGAGCTCGAATTTTTCGAAAGACCAGGGGCCCAAGTGCAAAGAATTTAAAATATTGCCATAATGGACGTGAGAATCAGGGCCTAAAAAGGCGTGCACGACGCCTCGAATCCCGCCCCATGTCGGCCCATGAACCGCATCATAGAAGCCCGCCAACAAGCTCGGCACCCACCCTAGAGGTAGCTCGCCAACACTTGAACCCTCATCCCTCGAGACAAATCAACTCACCCACACATTAGGCAAGTCATGATGCACGCGAGCTGGGGGGCAAATGTTGATAGGCGAGCTACCCGAGGATAATTATAGGGTTAATTAGCTCAAGGCTAGGAAGGTCGCCTGAATGACCAAAAGGACCAGGCCACCAACCTCGACCGAGGTCAGCATGAGAGGACCTACTCGGCAAGAATAGAAGCTCGCCAAGGCACCTGGCCATACCTAAAAGAGAAGGTCTGCAGAGAAGCTCACCATAGTCAACGGGACCGAGTCTGAGCCTGTTGGTCCCGAAACGAGTATAATCAGTGTATGGGGGGGAATACACTGATGTCAGATTTTTCTGAAAGGCTCAGAAAAATGCTCTAACACTCTCAGTCAGGAACTCCTGAAGTACTCAGTATGCTGAAGGTCCACAGGGGCAGCAGGGACAATTCAGTAACGAGTCAGATAAGCTGAGTGTGAGTAAAGTGCTCGAAAGCTCAGTAGAGATAACAAACCTACTGACCGCTTGGAAGCTAGTCAGTGGGATCACTATCTCAGTGAGCCAGAGTAAGTGCGGAAAGTGAGCCCTTAGATCCTACTCGTTTTAGTTTCTGAAAACATTTTCTCTGAGTTTGCTTAGTAAACTGGTGGTTAAGGCTGAGTGCACAGTATTAAGATTCAGGATGATTGATTCAATCCTGAATAGAAAAATGATGCAGAATGTTCAGTTTATTATGATGACAGTTATGATCCTGAACAAAACAGTAAATCAGCACACAGGGGACTTTTTAACGTGGTTCGGAGATAACTAACTCCTACGTCCACGACCTAATTTAACAGGAAGCTATCCTCAAAACCCTGAGGATAGGTACTTGGGTTTTACGTGCCAAGGGACACGAGTAGCCAACTTTTTCTCTTAGGAACTGACCCCTGTGAGTTTTACAAGTCCCAGTCCTTCTAACCAACCAATCTCACACCTTGAGTGGTTTGATATTCTGGTTTCCAACTAAGATAGCTCTAGCAATACAAAATAATGCTAAATAATAGAGCTATCGATCTAAGTAAATACAGAGTGAATCCTACTACAACATTAGGGAAATTTAATTGCAGAGTGTTGTTTATAGTATGCTTTGAATGCTTGGATTCTTGAGAGTTTTCTCTTGGAAATTTCCCGTTAGCCTTGAATGGGTGCAAGGCTCTCCATATTTATAGGTAAGATTCAAAATAGATCCGTTGGAGGAGATCAAATCAAATCTTTCCTATTTTAGGTAGATTGCAGGCTAGAAATACTGTTTGACCTAACCGCCATGCTTATTCTGGCAAGTTGTCACATCACCTGCAACTTTTGAGACACATTAAATGCCGAATTAAATGCTGCGCAGACTCCGTGCATGCGTGTCGAAAGATCATTGGCTCTCCGCTATAACGGCTAGTTGAGCTTCAGACATTTGTCCTTCCTCGTACATTCAATGCTCTGAGTCTCTTGTTAATAACTCAGTCTGAACGTGTGTTTTTAATGGAGTCTACTGACATTCTCTTTGTCTCTTGTCCCATAGCATAAATAACCTTTTGCTTTGGACTTAAATGATTCAGGTGAAATGAACCACGGCCTGAGTCAGGTCCTATGTGCATTCAGCACAGCCTGATAGGTTATTCAGCCCAGTATGTGTAATCTTTTTGCTTTGGACTTACAGGATTCAGGTGAACTGAACCAAGGCCTAAGTCAGGTCTTAAGTGCATTCAGCACAGCCTGATAGGTGACACTTACTCTTCACTGACTAACTTCTGTCCTGAGTATGCTTAGTGTACTAAGTAGAAACATCAGCTAATGGTACTTCAGGATTGACTTCAGGATGAATCAGCAGGCTTCGTTCTTCAGCTTCAGTACAGACAGTCTTTAGCAGAACTGACTCTGACTTCTTCAGGATGGATTGTACATCGGACTTCAGTAAATTGGGTCGACTCCAATATTCTTCAGTCTTCAGCATGGTCCTCCTGTACTGAATTACTAACCTAACTATCCTGAATTATTTTATCCTGAACAACTATACTTAGGCAAATTCATCAGGGGTTTTGGGATCTAATCAAAACACTCAGATTGTCCCAACAGAGCCTACCTCTACATGGCCCTGGAATCACACAAGGCATGGAAGCTCGCCAGAAGCTCGCCTAGAAGGGATCAGGGCCACGAGTGTTTAAATAGGACATGTGTATGTAATAGGATGGAGCATTGTAAATGTAGCATTGTGAGGGACTAAGGCGAAGGTTACGAACCTTCGTCAACACCGGAGGCCAAAAAGGCTCATAAGGTGCCACCTCATACTTACACACCTATAAATAAGACCTCTCTTGTACTATTACAAGAACTTAATAATAATACACAAATACTTTCTCTCTCTAAACTCTCCACTTTCTCTCTCCATCTTATCCCTCAAGAACACAAAATCTTAGATTATTGTTTGGTAGAATTAATATACCATAATAGCCACATAACAAACATCGATTAGTAAATTCTATCAACACCAACAATTCAACACAACAAAATAAGATTCAACACAACAAAATAAAACTCAACATTGCAACACAACACACATTAAAAGAAACAAAATTTGTTTCAATACTAAAATGATGCAAATCATGATTGAAGATAATATAATCCACTGACTTCTTGGATCTTTTCATCACCTTAGATGTCCAAACTTTCAAAAAACCTACAAAACACATGAATTTAAGCAATTAAATGAGAATTAAAAAGTTATCCTTTGAGAAATGAGAATTTAATCTAAGAATAAATTATTAGAAATTCTAACTGTAATTTTTAAGCAATGTAATACAATTAATCCAAATTTTTAAGCAATGTAAATTTCGTAAAAGATAGACAAAATGCATGGCTCATGTGTTCATTTCTTTCCGAAATTAAAAAAAATCAGATAAATGAAATGCAGAGGACCCATTTTTTCGAATTTGACATCAATGATCAAGAAAACTAGTCTCTACCAACTCCAGATTTAACGGCAATGATTTGAGTCAGATACTGATATAAGAGGCCAAACAAATTAAGAGGTGTATGGTACATAATTTTCAAAATAAAATGATAATTAAAATAAATAAAAGACAATTATGATGATTAATAAGAATAAAACTTACTTTCATAGTGATTAATCATTACCTCATTTTAACTAAATATCACATCTACTATAACAATACCATGTCAAAACATTTCAAATAATCATTTATTTTTTCCAGCATTGTATAATGCACAAATAATGTAGTTATAATTCACTGTTGCATGATTTCCATTATGTTTTCGTTGATGAATTCAAACCAAACTACCCTGAATTTGTATCAATTAATGTGCTGATATGAGTGGGTAATATATACATGAGAGAGAGAGAGATACCAGCATGCCTAACAGCTTGGTAAAGCTCCAGATTCTCAGGTTTCATGAAGATTTCACCACAGATAGCTTCCTGAATGGCATGTTCCTGAAAGACCCAGTAATGGAGGGAGATGAAGACGACGATGTCACATTTTAGGGAAGTGTGTTCTCTGTGGACGAGGTGAGAGTGAGAGAAAAATCTTGAACGACTTTTGGAGCTGCAAAAGAGAAATTAAAAGTTATTAATAGACTACATATTAGATTAACAAATAAAAATAATTTTACAATTTAAACTCAATTAAATATTAAAAAGAGTCTTACCCTTTTCAATTTCTTCAATTTCCTTGTATAGTTCAAGGTCATCGTTCATCGCATCTGCTCTTAGCCAATCACTAGTGCACACCAATGCTTCTGCCATTTTAGGACTCAACTACTCCTAAAAGGATCCACAACCCTTTTTCCCAAGCTAAAAGCGGACTCGCTAGCTACCGTTGAACTTGGAATTGCAAAAATATCTTTGGCAATAATTGAAAGGATTGGGTACCTAGTCTCACTTCACTTCCACCACTCCAAAAGATTGAAAGATGGATTAGAACGTTTCTCAATCTCTTCAGCTAGATACTTATCCACCTCATTAGATATCTCTTGAAGCTGTTCTTCTTCATTTTGTGCATCCACATCTTTGAACAATTCATCGTAGAGACCACCACCACCGCCACTAGTACCATCTCTACCATCACACTCCATATTCTCACTTTGCCTCTCAACAATCAAAGTATCACTCTTCCCCTTATACTCTGTCCACAAAGTTACTAAATTTTTCTTGGTAGTGTCAATGACTTCTTGGATCTTCTCAGAACTACCTCCCAATTTTTTTTTATGCTGACTTTGACCACCTGAAGTTTGTTTCTTGGATCCAAAACATTGGCAATAAAAATCAAAGGATTCATACTCTCTCAACTCCCCCAGTATTTATCAAATTTAACCTTCATTGTACTTGCAACCTTTTGAAGAATTGGATCGAAATGATCAACGCTCTTTTTATCAATCTCAAGTTGTAATGCAATCATTGTTTGATACATCAACTGAGAAGTCGGAGTTTTTGATGCACTTAGCTCTAAAGTGGCATCATAAAACTTCTTCAAAAAGTGTATAAAAGCGTTTGCATTCTCCCAATCCTCCCTACTTGGAGGCCCTTTCCTCTCTTTGCCCTTTTCATTCTTTTCACGAAAATAGTTCGAGTAAGGTACCCATTCTTCAGCCATCCTTTCAAACACCCTTCTGTACTTCAGTGCAATATCAAGCATTTTATATGTTGAATTCCATCTAGTTCTGACGTCCATAGGCACATTAGATGTGCTAGGAAACTTGGTAAGCACAGCAAACTCCCTAAATTTATTCAATCTTGTAGGGGATGAATGAAGAAAATTAACTGCATTGCTTATGGATTTAATAGATGCACTATGCTCTTTCAAACCATCCTTAACAATTAAGTTAAGTATATGGCATGAACACGTCAAGTGCAAGTATTTCCCATCAAACATCAACATGTTTTCACTTCTCATTCTTTTCTTCAAGTAATCAATAGCAGTATTATTAGAAGAAGCATTATCGACTACTATTGAAAAAACTTTTTCTATCCTCCACCCCCTCAAACAAATCTCTACTAGCTTACCAATTTCTTCTCCAGCATGACTATAATTTTTTGTAAAATTTATGACCCTTTTATGCAATTTCCACTCACCATCCAAAAAGTGAGCTGTGATCACCATATAATTTATATTTTGAATTGAAGTCCAAGTATCAGTGGTGATGCTCACTTTTTGACCGTTAATTGCAAGTTGTATCCTAGCTTTCTCCTCTAAGAATAAATCATAAACCATACTTGCAACTTTTTTCGACCGAGGATATTGAATCTCGGTTGTAATTCATGACAAAGACTTACGAATCCATCCCCTTCCACGGCCCGAAAGGACACTTCATGCTTAATCACATATTCAACAACTTTTAGTTCACACCGTTTTTGATTGAAAGTGTGAGGAATCAAAGCACCTCCTTTTCCCATTGTCTCAGTTGTCAGCGTAAACTGACTTTTGTCTCTTTTACTCCCTTCATATAGTGGACATTTGATACACACTCCAAGTGATTTTTTAACCCACTAGTACTTCCTCCCGTTACTGGGATCTCTATGTCACAATAGTGGCAAATCCCAATTGTTTGTACGACCCCTTTCACTGTCCAAGACCCCTCTGTACAATGCTGCCAATAAATACTCCTCTTTTTGGGAACTTTGGGAGGATTTGATGAATCTTTTCTTGCTCGTTTGTGACTTGGACCCGTATCATGTATTTTGTAATCATGTTCTTCACTATCAATTGTGTTTGGTGTGTCGGATGTTTTTGGCATTGAATGAGAAGATCCGGATTCCATTCTAAAAAAACAGAACATATGTACGTAACCATTAATTATATCGAGCAACATTAAAATACAATATAGAATCTCTTTGACTACATACATGAAAGTTATACATATGAATGTAACTCTAAAATATAAATAATTTTACAGATTTCACTCGAAAATATGCATAATCAAAACATATATTTAGTAAAAAAAAAATGTACAAGAAAACAAAACAAAAAACCAGTAAGTTTAGCTGTGAAGATTCAGAAAGATTGGATAATTTTGTTGGTAATAATATACTTACATTTTGTTGTTTCTATATATATATTCTCGCCCACAGCTTTAACAAGTTGTTAGCTAATTTTTTTTTGAATTAAATATATACTAGCATTATCTAACCTACTTAATTAATTAGAAAACACAAATTAAGAAAATATCACAAGTTAAAAACCTACTTTATTTAAAACAGAGTCTCATTTAAAACAGAGGATGCGAATTTGTGAGTGGTAACTGCCAAGATCCAATAAATTAAAAACCTACTTCATTTAAAACAAAGTCTCATTTAAAACAGAGGATGCGAATTTATGAGTGGTAACTGCCAAGATCCAAGACAAAGCATCAAATCAAAACAACAAAAGCATGTACTAATGACTGCTTGAAGAGTGAAGGCAGTTCATAAAAATCAAAGAAAACATATTAAAAATAATAATAAATTCCTCACAATAATACATATATACAAGATGTAATTCAAATAATACATTACCCGTGGTAGGCGACGACGGCAAGGGAGGTGGGCTGACGGCGGTAACCGGAGGCAGTCCGACGGTGAAGAGGAGACACAACGGTGCGCTGCTGTAGATTGGGCGACGACGGTGCACTGCTGTAGATTTGGAGATTGGGCGACGACGGCACGCTGCTGAAGAGAAGACGCAATGGGGCGACAATGGTGAGGGAAATCGAGGCGACGACGGTAGATTGGGAGATTGGGCGACGATGGTGAGGGAAATCGAGATTAGGAAGAAGTGTGTGTGATTATGTGTACTTGTGTTAGGGTTTTAGAATTTGAGAGAAATAATATTTTATTTATTTATTTTAAAAAAATATGAATTTTTAATGTGTATTTTCGGTATACCGCATATACCGAAAATATTTCGGTATATCGCGGTTTACCAAAATATTAATAGTTATATATCGTTACCGTATTGAAAATTTTGGTATATTGAAAATTTCAATAAATTCAATATTTTTCGGTACGATAAATGTGGTATATCGATATTTTCGGTATTTCCTCCACCCCTAGATTTACCCCACTGACTATTTGCAAAAAGTTATCAAATCATATTTCAAATTAAAGTTCCTATCTCTATTAAACAACCGATCGTATTCCAAAAATTCTCACTCGCTCTCCTTTCTCTCCTCTCTCTAATGGAAATGGGGACATTAAGGGTACGTTTGTTTTGGGATTAAGGGGGTCGTGAGAAGTTATGACTTTGAAATCCTGAGATGTGAAAACCTTGATGAATAGTAAAAGTGTGTGTTTATTTTGGGATTTTAGTAGGGTAGGATGTTACTTTATGTCAAATCAAAGTGTGATAATGATTGATTTTATAGGTATAATAATAGGTATAATAGGTATTTTATAAGTGTTGTGTTGGAAATAGTAATAATAGGTTTAATAGGTATTTTTAGGTGTGAATTGAGTTTAGGATGTGAAATCCGGATGTTACATCCCAAACTCGTGTAGAGACGTGATCGCAAAGTCATACGTCCATCCGTGCTAGTCCCAAAACAAACATACCCTAATAGATTCCGATAATGACTTCTTGAACAAAAATGGTGGGTAAGTTTTCTGGCTGTGATTGCGGTGGAGTTTCTGGGCAGAATCGACGGCTGGATTCTCTCTCCACAAATTCGGCGACAGCTGTTTCCCGACGTCTTCCTCAGTTGCAGCCGAAGGCAGTGAGACTTTCTTGTGTCTTTCTCGATATTCCGCTGTCTTCCTCACGTCTTCCCCTTTCTTACTCCAGTGAGGCGTGGGTGTCCAGCTAGGGTGTCGGCGACGGGCGTGGATATCCGGTGAGGTGTTCTTGCACAGTAAGCCCTCGATTCCGGTACATGCGACCTCTTCCCGGAGCCTTCCTCTGGAGAATTTCTTGAATAGCTTATCCCGTTTCACGTATTCCAGGTCTAGATCTCTCTCTCTCTCTCTCCGATTCTCTCCCGGAGCCTGCAGTACGCGACACTTCTTGTATGAAATTAGAGGTTCTTGATATATTGCAGAATTTATTTATTGGGGTTTTATGGGTACCGTGGTTTTATCGTTTCTAGTTTTGAATTGATTTAGTATAGAATTTATTTACTGGGGTTTTATGGTTTCTTGATTTCGTGCAAAATTTATTTACTGGGTTTTTATGGTTGCAGGATTTGAATCTTGGTTTTGTGATTTATGGTTACAGGTCTTATGGTTTTTTGATTTGAATCTTGCAGAGAGAAGAAAATGAGTGTAGGAAGTTAGAAGTTAATGGTAGTGTGAAATCTGGTGATAGTGTACAAAATGGAGTTACTCCAGAGGGAAGTAATGCCTAGGTTTTCTCTTAATCGAATGGAAACAGGTTTATTGTGATGCTTTTGTTTATTATGTTTTTTATTCTTTTTTTTTGTTACATATTTTTTTTCTTAATCTCTTGTTTCTCCTAATAAATTGATCTTCTTTTGGAAACTGGAATGTGATGTTTTTTCTTTATATTGATATTGACCTTTATTTTTTTAGCCTTTGTTTCTGGGAGAGAGTGGTGTAGATCAGCTTGTTGAGATTATCAAGGTTCTCTCTCTCTCTCTCAAGGTGGTTTTATTTTTGTACAAAGTTTAGGTGGTTTTGTTTCTGTGCAGAATTTAGGCAAGAAGAATTTGAAAGTGAAAAGGAAGCTCAAGGAAGAGAGTTTAAAACCAACAGATAATAAACTCAGGGATGCTATCTGTGAAATCCTTAAAGAGTAATGAGATATTTTATGTACAAACTTGTTTTTTCTCATAATTGATTGTTTAGATGAATTGGGCTTGTTTGATTTTCTTGATCAAGTTTTTTGATAAGTTTTTTTAGTGGGAATTGCAGTTTATTTAGTACTGAAACTTAGGCAAGAAGATTCTGAAAGTGAAAAAGAAGCTCAAGGAAGAGAGATTAAAGCCAACAGATGTTAAACTCAGGGATGCTATATGTGAAATCCATGAATATTTTCTGTACAAACTTGATTCTTCTCATAATTGATTATTTTAGATGATTTGGGATTGTTTGATTTTCTTGATCAAGTTGTTACAAGGGGAATGATTGTGGCTCTAGTCCCATTTATTTTGTTACAAGTTTGTTGAAGATTGAAACTTAGGATACAAATATAAGTGACAGGTTAGAATTGTTTGCTTGTTTTGTTTATTTTGTACATATAATTTTGGATGTATTTGGGTACCGTAAATTTGAACTTGTAAGCAATTTGCAATTGAACTTATCAGTTATTTGATTTGAAGTTTTACTTTGTTTTTTTTGTACTTATGAATATTGTTGTGAAATTTAATGTAATTCATTTTTTTTACTTTTATTTCTGGACAACAAAAATTGTTGACTCAAATTATAATTGAACTTTGACAATCAATGGATTTTAACTATAGTTACAAGCATTTGAACTTTAAGTAATTCATTTTGAACTTATATTACTGAACAATAACAGCTTCTGGAACAAAAATTATAATTGAGCTTTAACAATTAATTGAATTGAACTTCTGTTATTTAATATTTTTTATTCTTAATTTTTTTAGCAGTTTTGCAGATGTTAAAAATAAAAGAAATTAACAAAAGAAAAGAAAACACTAGTACACATTTGGGTTCCAAGCGACAACTCTCTAAGTTCAGAGAGCTGTTATAAAACCGCTTTCACTTAGAGAGCGGTTAAAAACCGCTTACGTATTGTATTAAACCAATTGAGCAAAATGACTTGATTGTTAAATATTAAACTATTATATATATATATTTATTTTATTCCTTATTACATATATTTTAAACTATTAATTGTATATATATTTTCTAATTATTATATTATATATAAATATTACTTTAAATTATATTATTTAATTAAAATATTTTTAAATAAATTATAAAATAATCGCATTTGTAATCTTTTTTACTATTTATTAACACGAGTACTTATATACATTTTCTTGGTCATTTTAATTAAAATATTTTTAATTAATTTAAATTATTAGCACGATTACGTATATATATACACATTTCTTGATCGCTTTAATTAAAATATTTTTAATAAATTTATTAAATAATCACATTTGTAATATTTTTTCTATTTATTAACACGATTATGTATATACACATTTTTTATCATTTTAATTAAATTATTTTTAATATATTTATAAAATAATCATGATCTTTGTAATCTTTTTCACTATTTGTTAACATGAGTGCACATGTATACACATTTTCTTTTATTGTTTTAATTAAAATAATTTTAATAAAATTGTAAAATAATCATCTTTGTAATATTTTTCTATTTATTAACACAATTACATATATACACATTTTTGGATGGTTTTAATTAAATTATTTTAAATATATTTATAAAATAATCATCTTTTGTAATTTTATTTTACTAAGACGAGTACTTATAATAATACATCTCAATTTGTTGATCGTTTTAATTAAAATATATTCACTAAAATTATAAAATAATAATTTTTTTGTTTTTAATTTTTTACTATTTATCAACATGAGTGTATGTAAACACGTAATTTAATGGTCATTTTAATTAAAATTTATTAATGTATATAATTAATAAATTAAAATTAATTAATTAATATTATAATACTATAATATTTATATATATTAAATTAATTAAAAATAAATAAAAGTCACTCTAGACCTTAGAGACCTGTTAAAAAGGGCACTCTAAGTATTCTATCTTAGAGAGCGGTTAAAAAGAGTTCTCAAACCGAACACTTAGAGAGACCTTTTTAACAGCTCTCTAAGTGAACACTTAGAGAGCAGTTTTGAACCGCTTTACAAGAAATTGGGCTTGGAGACTGAGTCCAATTTCCCGCTCTCTAAGTGAAATCTTAGAGAGCGGTTTTAATTAGAGCTCTCTAAATGGAGTTCTCCAAACTTTAATGTGTAGTAGTGAAATAAGAAAAAAGAAGGAAAAAATGATTATGGTGGCTGAATTGATTAAGGAGAGTTGTTGGAATAAATTTATTATTGAACTTTAACAATCAATGAATTTGAACTATGGTTACGAACATTTGAATTTTTACTTTATTTTTTTGAACTTTTGAATATTCTGTTAATTTGAATTTTTTTTTTTTATTCTTACTTTTTGTATATCGTAATATTAATGGTATGCACATATTTTTATAAACTAAAAAATCTAAATTGTTACTTTAATATTATGTATTAAAAAAATTCAAATTATTATAAAAGGAGAAAAAAAATTTAAATAAATTTGTAAAATATAATATTCAAATGAAATTAAAATAATAAATTAAATAAATGATTATAAAAAGAAAAAGAAAGAATAAATTGGAAAGTAACTTTATTAATAGAGAATAGAGATATTGAAAGTGAGTTGGGCTTTTCTACGGTCAGGAAGGGGTTTCGCCCTTCCTGACGTCAGTAAACCAATAGAATTTTGACAAATAATATTACATCGCCCTAAGCCAAAAAAATAACTTTTAAAAATTAGAAAATAAAAATTACTGAAATAACCTTTTATAATTTTTAAAAAATTATTTTTTTTCTAATTTTTAAAATTTATTTAATTAAAATATTATTATATCTTAATATATTTTAATCAAATTAAAATTTATGTTTTAAAAATTAATTTTTACACCCATTGCGACCGGGCCCGGCCCGAGCCCGAGTGGCCCGACGGGCCTAGTGGGCCGGGCTAAATAGGCCCGGTTCATTTCGGGCCTGTATTCCCGTTGGGCCACTCGGGCTCGGGCCTGGCCCGGTCGCAATGGGTGTAAGAATTAATTTTGAAAACATAAATTTTAATTTGATTAAAATATATTAAGATATAATAATATTTTAATTAAACGGATAATTTGGTCATTTTAATTTTATTTAATAATATTAATTTTTTTAACAATGCGATCGCCTTATGCATAGTGCAATCGCCCTAGTGCAAAGTGCAATCACTTCAAAATAATATTGTACGTTAGATCATGAATCTAACGGTATTTAGGGGGTTTACTGACGTCAGGAAGGGCGAAGCCTTCCTGACCATAGAAAGACCCAAGTGCGTTTGCTGGGGGGAGAGGAAATGAATTCATAAACAATAGTATTTTAAAATTAAAATTGTAAATAATATAATGTATATAAAATAAAAAAATTAATTCAACCATTAAGTGAACTAAATCTTAAAATTAATATACTCAAAAAAATCAAAACTGAAATGTCAATGATTGCAACAAGAAAAGAAATCTCTTTTCAAAAGATAGTATCTTTTAGAATATAAAATAATACACGAATTAAATTACTAGTGGATAATAATTTAAATTTTGAAAAAAAAAGTTACAATTGATTTGACATGATATTGAAAGTAAAACAAAAATTATGGGTGGGGGATGGGGGATGGGCGTGACTTTTAGTTTCATGCAAGGTAGGGTGGGGTTGGGGGTTGGGGGAGGGGCATGAGGTGGGGGTTACATCTTGGTGGGGTCGGAGGGGACGTGTGGTATGGAGTGGGGTGTCCACAAAATATAGGTCAATGTGCTAAGTGTAAAAAGGGGATTAGGTGTGTGCTGGGAGTAAAAAAACTAAATGTGTACCTAGGAGGCAATTTCCCTAAAAGAATTTTGTAATTCAATTGTTGATGTTGACATAATGTTGTAGGCAAATTTATTTAAATAGAAACTTTTTCAATGCAAATTGTTGAAATAGGGAGAAAACGTGTGGAGTTACTAAAATAAAGCCAATCGGGTGTGTTATTCCCGATTGGATACGTGGCATGCATTTTCTCGATTATCGTGCACACATGTGTTGCCGGCGTTGGCTACTTCTCTTCTGTCATTTCTATACTCAATTAAGCACTAATTTTCTTTTCTCCTCCCTCATATTTCTCTCTCTTCATA
Organism: Prunella vulgaris; assembly: GCA_026898435.1. Lineage (NCBI taxonomy): Eukaryota > Viridiplantae > Streptophyta > Magnoliopsida > Lamiales > Lamiaceae > Prunella > Prunella vulgaris. The sequence goes on from JAPKLY010000048.1 coordinate 1,168,243, forward strand.
ATTGACTTTACTTTCTTTTTAATTTTTTTTTTTTGTGGGGTTCATCCAAACTACCAAAGGATGAAGTTATCTCTCCTAATACAAGCGGTTTGTTTCCTCTCTCATTCCCCCCATCTCTCTCTCTCACACACACACACATTAGATTTGTTTCTTCCATTTTTATGTCCATTTCAGTTCCTACCACCAACAATTTTTTTTTTATATATATTTTTGCCAAATTTGTTAGCATCGATCCCCTTTATTACCACACCCACCTTTCCTCTTGTTTATCAGTTTTAGCACCAAGAGCAGCCAAGTGCTCTCATAATCTTCACTCCTAAAGGCAAGCTCTACGAAGACACTAGTTCCAGATAACTACCCACTTCTCTCTCTAAATAAGCCTGAAACATAGATCTTACTCTCTCCCCACCCTCAATATTTGTCTGTTTCCATATGCTCTCGTGAGTGTGTCATCACATCATGTCCTTTCTTGGTTACATATGTCAGTTTCATGTCCCCTCCAGTCGTTACTAGGGATGATGACTGGGGTGCGGCTATCAAGAAAAGACATCCCTGATTCAAAGTTACCACCACATCACCAGTCGCTACTCAAGGTACTGACTGGATTCATTTTGATAAACCTCCATCTTTTCTCCCTATTTTTATAATTCATTCTAAAAAGATCTTTATTAAAATAAATTTACCTAATGTTGTAACTTGTGTTTCTAATATTTCTGGCAACATCAGAATTTGTCCTTTTGACTAACTTAAACTCATGATGATTTTATATTGTGATATTGATCTAGGTATGGAAGTTGAAGACGTGTGGAGTTCCAGAATAGACGTCAGGCGGTTAATACTTGAGTAGGCAATTACACCACTAACATGGAAGTTACATCATGGAGGGAGGTTAGAGGAGTTACTTTTTCAAAGCTAAAATCTGGGCCCCTTGTGGAGTGTGGATGCTGATTTACATGTCTATAAATAGAGGAGGCATCAGACATTTCAGAGTGTGGAATATAGTATCTAGAAACTATAGAGTAGTTCATCAATTTAGGATCTAGGCGGTAATATTCCTCCACCATAATGTTTAGAAAAATGTCTAGGTACTTAGAGCAATATTCATTTTTGCATTAACATTCCGTTTGGTTAAACGTGGATATGCTAAGTTTGTTTAGGTTTAACCTCTAGTTAGATCTTGTATAAGATTCCTTGTGTGAGTCATTTTTGGTCTACGTGACATTATCTTTTTTTGTTTCTTTTGTAAACCTTGTTTTGTATCACTACTTCGTTATAGTGAATGTTTTCCGCTATGAAGCATAGTGAAATTTTTTGATATCTCCTTGCAAGTGTGTGTTTGTTTAAGTCTTCCGCTGTGCATGTGTTGTCATTTATGTTTCCAACATTTTCAACAACATTCTCCAAAGACACTCACACCACATACACGCGGTTCCCCTCTCAAGTGGCATCAGAGACTAAACTAGACACATTTAGTTAAAGATCTTTTGTTTGTGTGTATTTGGGTATGCAATGGAGTATCATCTCACTCCCACACTTAAACCTCCAATCTTAGATGGTACCAATTTTTTTATCAAACCCATAAGAAGTAACATTACCTTGATTCTTATTTTGAACATTATAGATTAAAATCAAATGTTCAAAATAAGAATCAAGGTAATGTTACTTCTAAAGGGTTTGATAAAAAGGAAAATTTTGATAGATCTAAACAATTCAATTGGAGTATTAAGTCAACATTCAATTTTTAATATAGAAAAATGTTAAGTGTGATGCATGTACTGGATTTGGTCATTATGCAAATGAATATGCTAACACATTATTTTAAAAAAAATGAATTTTAATACTACCTTAAGTGATGAAACTGATAATGAACATGAGGCTGAAAAAGATAATGAATTTACTTTCTCTGCTAGAATTATTGATGATCTATTGGATGATTATAATTCTGATGCTGAGACAAATATGATGACATTTGGGACAACATCAAACATAATCACATCAAATGAAAGTTGTCTAATCAGTTCTTTTTCAGATATAGGTGATTTAAAAGGTGAACAAATGAAACGTGAAACTGATCTTCACAAAATCATCAAAGAGAATGATGACTTAAGAGAGCCAGTAACAAAGATGGAGGTCTTACTAACAAGGAAAGATCTTGAGATTTACAAGCTTAAGGAACAGCTAGAAAGCTCAACTCCAAGCTTCAAAAAGTTTGCTAAAGGTACTGAAAGATTGGAAGATGCCTTGATGATTGAAAATGTAGGTAAAGAAGGTATTGAGTATGATCTTAATTCTACAAAATCTGCATATGATTATATGCCTATAAAATTTGTTAAGGCAGAGGATAGTAAACCTGTTACTACTGAGTGTTCAAGTTCAAAAGATTTTGTATGTCATTTATGTCACAAAAGGGTCATATACGTCCTTACTGCCTTAAGTTTAAGAGGTCTAGAAAATCTTGTAATATGTTGTTTGATATGATACAACATTCTAAACAATATTTGCATGAACGTGAAAAAGTCAATGAGTCTAATATAAAATGTAATATTGTTTATACCCCTTAAAAACATGCATTCCTGGTTTATGGTATTTTGATAGTGGATGTTCTAGACATATGACTGGCGATATTAAATTTCTAACTGATTATAAAATGCGTGATTGTGGAAATGTTACTTATGGAGGGGGTTCAAAAGGAAAAATTGTTGGGAAAGGTACACTGAATGTACATGATTTTTCAAGTTAACAAATGTGTTACATGTGAATAGATTACATGCCAATTTGATAAGAATAAGTCAATTATGTGATGATTTGCATGTTAAATTTAATAAGAATTCATGCTATGTGCTCAATAATGATAATGAATGTCTTATGATTGGTTTATGGATAATTGTTATCTAATTGAGTCAAATGAAACATGCAATGGTGTGAAATTAGATGATATTACTCTTTTGCATAAAAAACTTGGTCATGTTAATTATAGAAGTATCAATGATTTAATAAGGCTAGGAGCTGTAAGTGGTCTTCCTAATCTTAAGTTAGATAAAACCAAGATTTGTGTTGTATGTCAAAAGGGTAAGCAAATCAAAGTGTCACATAAAATATTGGCACATTGTTCAACAACATATTGTTTTGAACTTCTTCATATGGATTTAATGACTACAATGGAAACTGAGAGGATTGGTTGGAAAATGTATTCTTTGGTAATAGTTGATGATTACTCTAGATACACCTGAATTGAATTTCTTAAAGAAAAGTCAGATACTTTTAATGCCTTCAAAGTTCTTTACAAAAAATTTAAGATTGCTTTCAACTCTAAAGTGAAAAGAATTAGGTCTGATTATGGTAGAGAATTTAAAAATATTTTCTTTTCTAAATTTTGTGAGAAAAAGGGTATTCAACAAGAGTTTTCTTCACCAAAACCCCACAACAAGATGGAATTGCATAAAGAAAGAATATGACTTTACAAGAAATGGCAAGAGTTATGCTTTTATCCAAATATTTTTCAAAAAGATTCTGGGCTGAAGCTTTAAAGACTGCCTGTCATATTTCAAATAGAGTTTATCTTAGGACAAATTCCAAAATAACTCCTTATGAGATCCTTAACAATAGAAAACCAAATTTGAAATATTTTCATATTTTTGGTTGTGTTTGTAATATTTTAAAGGGAATTTTTTTTTTAGGATAATATCTTATAACTGTTTGTAAAAAGAGGACATTATCTTTACGGGCTTGCAATTTTAGGCCACTTTCTTTTAAGTTTTGCAAATTTAGGCCAATTAATGCTAATTTCGGGTCAAATCTCACATGAGTAGCATGTGATACCTTAAATGGGCCTAATACTCTACCATGGCTACTTAATGGCATTCACGTCAATAAATTCCTCCACTTCATTAAAAATTTTCAATTATTTCTCTCGAATGCCGAATCGGTAATTTCAATTTTCATATAGCATAAACTCTAATCCCAAATCTCCCCTCAAAATTGCCTCCATCCAAATTGCAGCCTCTTAAACTCGTGTCTAAGAGTGATGATACTGAAGATTGGTGGGATACTGAACCCCAATCCCAAATCTCCTCTCAAAATCGCCTCCATACAAATCGCAACCTCTTAAAATCGTCTCCTATGTATAGGAAGTATCAAAATTTCAATACAATTTGGTGGATACTGGAGATTGTTGTGTTCTTATTACTGATATTGAGTGTGGTGGGTTGTTCATTTTATGGTTATATGTAGAGGATTCATATTAAGTGTGGTGGTTCGTTCATTTTTTTCATTTAAACTCTAACTTCCCACATTCTCAGTAAAATGATAATTCATTTATTATATAAATAATTTTAATTTATAAAATAAAAAAATGGGGTAAATTTTCAGCAAAAAAAAAATATATATATATATGTATATATATATTTTAAACTCTAACTTCTCACCTTCTCAATAAAGCGATAATTCATTTATTATTTAAATAATTTTAATTTATAAAATAAATAAATTACTGCTTTCATATTTTTAGGTCAACCAATAGATATGGTATATATTTTTAAACTCTAACTTCTCACGTTAAGCTCTAACTTCCCACATTCTCAGTAAAGTGATAATTCATTTATTATATAAATAATTTTAATTTATAAAATAAACAAATGGGACAAGTTATTTCTTTGTTTCTCTGTTTGTTTTATTTTAATTGGTCCACTTTACCTTTCAAATTATGCAGGCTTTGGGAGCTATTTCCACTATACCCACGATTACTTTAATAATTTATTATGAAATTTTAGTTATTATGAATTTTTAGTTTCAGGTTAATTCGATTTTAGTTACTATAAATTTTTGGAGTTAATGGTGCAATTAATTATTTTTTTGTCTGAAGAACTCAATATTTTATGTTATCTTCTTGTTAAATTTTTTTGTAAATTATTTATTCTCCAAATTTTTAATGAAGTGGAGGAATTTTATTGACGTGGATGCCACTAAGCAGCCATGGTGGAGTATTAGACATATTTAAGGTATCACATATTACTCATGTGAGATTTGGCCCAAAATTAGCATTAATTGGTCTAAATTTGCAAAACTTAAAATAAAGTGGCCTAAATTTGCAAAACTTAAAAGAAAGTGGCCTAAAATTGCAAGCCCGCAAATATAGTGTCCTATTTTTACAAACAATTATAAGACACTGTCCTAAAAAAATACTTTTCTCTATTTTAAATGATAGGGATCAATTACACAAGTTTGATTCAAAAAGTGATAAAGAATTTTTCTTAGGCTATTCTAGAAATAGTAAAGCTTGTAGAGTCTATAATTTAAGGACTGATATTGTGGAAGAATCTGTTAATATTGTATTTGATGATAATTCTAGTCTTGCAGGAACAAGTTATGAAGAAGATTTTTCTGATTTGATTGAAATCCCAAAGAAATCTAACGATTTTGATTAAAGTAAGAAATTTACTCAAAATGTGTCAATATTTGAGAAGATATTTTCTGAAAAGTTAGAACCTATAGAGTATTCTAATATTTTGAACAAAACCCTTTCTTCAAAAATTCTGAAAAAATTATCCATCAAATCAGATAATTGAGAACAATACTCTGGAGTTCCGACAAGAGAAAAAATGAGTGTAAGTAATGTGGTAAGATCAATATGCATGTTATCTAAGTGTAATCTTGAGAATCGTGGATGCTTTTATTCTTTAACTGAACCTAAAAATATGGTTGAAGCTTTAAAAAAAAAATTGGGTAAATGTCATGCATGAAGAGTTAAATCAGTTTGTACGTAATGATGTTTGGACATTAGTTCCTAGGCTTGAAAATGTTAATGTAATAGGAACTAAGTAGATTTTTAAGAACAAGCTGATGAATCTGGCAACATTGTTAGAAACAAAGCTAGATTAGTTGCACAAGGCTATACTCAAGTAGAAGGTATTGATTTTGATGAAACTTTTGCACCCGTAGCTAGATTTGAGTCTATAAGACTATTACTTGCAATTACATGTTTCGTTGATATTAAATTGCATCAAATGGTTGTAAAAGCTGCATTTTTAAATGGAATTCTTGTTGATGAAGCTTATGTTGAACAACCTAAAGGATTTGAAAGTCTAGAATACCCTAACAATCTGTTTACATTGAAAAAGGTCTTATATGGTCTTAAGTAAGCTGCTCGAGCTTGGTATGGTAGGTTAACTGATTCTCTTATTCAAATTAGTTTTGTAAGAGGTGAAGCTGATGGAACATTGTTTGGTAAACATGCTAATAACAAAGTAATGATTGCACAAATATATGTTGATAATATTGTATTTGGTTCTACTTGTGATCATATGTTGAAAGAATTTGTAAATGAAATGATATCAACATTTGAAATGTCAATGGTTAGTGATTTGAATTACTTCCTTGGACTTCAAATCAAGCAACTAAAAGATGGAATTTTCTTTTCACAAAGTAAATATGCTAAAAAATTTGTTAAAATATTTGGTTTGAAAAATGCTAAATATATGAAAACTCCTATAGGATCCTCACAAAAACTGTGTAAAGATAATGTTGGCAAAAATGTTAACACAACATTATACAGATCAATTATAGGAAGTCTTTTATACCTAACTGCTAGTGGACTATAATATTTAGTGCATGTTATGTGCAAGATATTAAAGTGATACAAAAGAGTCACATTTAAATTCTGTCAAAAGAATTATCAAATATGTTGCTAGAACATGTGATCTTGACATTTGGTATAGTAAAGATACTAATAATTCCTTGCTAGGTTATAGTGATGCAGATTATGATAGTGATAATAGAAAGAGCACAAGTGGAGGTTGTTTCTTCCTGGGAAACAATTTAATCTTTTGGCATAGCAAGAAGCAAAATTGTGTGTCACTTTCCACTGTAGAGTCAGAATATATTTCAATAAGGAATTGTTGTACTCAATTACTTTGGCTTAGAAAAATGTTTGATGATTATGACTTAAATTGTGATGTGCTTACTGTGATGTGTGATAATACTAGTCCTATTAGTATCTCTAAAAATCATGTGCAACATTCATTAACAAAACATATTAGTATAAGACATCATTTCATTAAATATCTTTTTGAGAAAGAAATTGTGAAGTTAGAATATGTTTCCACTGAAAAATAACTTGCAGATATTTTAACAAAAACCCTCGATGTCCAGAGGTTTTCATCACTTAGGAAATCTCTTGGTTTATGCATTGTCTAATTTAAATTTAGTCTGAGTGTTGAAACAAATGTTTCGATATTTGTGACAACATCGTTTTAGTTCTCATAAATTTGACTAAGTATACTTATTTATGTACAGTTACTTTGTAACTTACTTAGATGAATTATTTTTATCACTTAGCCTGTTGGAACAAATGAAAGTCCTGGACATACATCTCTTAAATGCCATTAAAAATGTTCACAAAAAGATGCTAAATTACTGAGTAACTACGGGACACGGAGCTCGCTACTATGATGTTCTTTTTTCAAAAGGTGATGAAAACTACATTAATATGTTCATAATCCATTGAGTAACTATGGGACACGGAGCTCGCGACTATAATGTTCTCTTTTGAAAAGATGGATCAATATGAACTTAAAAATGAAGTAGAAATAAACCCGAGAAACACTAATGAAGCAAATTCATGTAAAAATCGTGTTGAGATTGTATGAGTGCCAATATATTTGACAACACTGGCTCAGTTTGAAAAATGATATATCTTTGTGCGTTATTTATTTTCTGGATATTTAATTATATATTATCTTATATTATGTGAATTAATTTGTCCAGTTTATTTATAATTTGATATCATATTTTTAGGGTAATTATTGTTTATTAAATTATTTAATTAAAAATAATAAGTTTAATGTCCCTCAACATGGGTGGTTATTAAAACCACCATATCATGATCTAACCCATGATTTCCAAAAAAACTTCCACAATGTTATCTCTATTTATGATCTATTTCTGTAACTGAAAGCCTTATACATAATATTCATTTGCTTTTGTAATGGTGTCATCCAATTTCAGATGAGGTCTCTCAAATAACACTAACTAGTATCACTTCTGTCACTTATAATTATTGGTGTCTTACGTTATTATTTTATAATTAATTGTCACATCATTTATGCAGATGAAAGAATCAATTTCTACCTCGTCACATTCAAAATCAAATTTGCAGAAACCCTCATCTTCAAATCATGAAAATCCTCTCAACATTCTTGCTTCAATGGCTTCCTCTGATAATACCCAAAATACCGTCGAAAATATCGCAGCATCACCACCAACATCACCTACTCACCATCAGAACAATGGAAGTTATGATCCCTGAAGCCGACATTACTACCACCAATGAAAATCCACCTTCTTCTTCAAACCCTATGCCTGAAATCGAGCCACCAAATCAACAAGCACCACTTCAAACTTACCCTATCGAAATTAAGCTTCCTGTCGATCCCTCAATTGATGACATGGTAGAAGCGTATAAACAACTATGCTTACAAACTATTTATCCTGTGGTTATTGTAGGTGAGGAGAAATTTGACCTCAGTTCCATTAAGAGGCTTGCATTCCCTGAAGATTACGTACAAGAAAGCTCAGACGAGGAAATGCATGACCCAGATGCCGATTCCCTTACTTCCGATGACTTGGGAGAGAAACTGCAACGAGTCCGAAGCCGTGGCCGTGGGAAGTACGCCACACTTCGCGGAGGAAAATATCGTCACTCATATAGGGAAATGGGAAAGAAAGTTGATTACTTAGAGAAGAGAAGGAAAGGTACTGATCAAGGTGTTACTAAAAACCCCATAAGGATTTTTAATTCTGAAGATAAAGATGATGATTCCCCTGCTCCACAACTGGAAGAAGCTCAACATGCAGAACAAAGGAAACGCCCTGAGGAGATTGACTAAGAGATGAACGTGCCTTTGAACCAGTTCATTGCTAAGAAGAGAAAGAGTTCAAAGAAGAAGAAACCCACACCTATTCTATAGAATGATCCAGAAGATGTCACCGAAAATATTGCCTCTCCGATGGCAACATCCGGAAATGTAGAAGATGACGCTGAGGTACAATCTTACCAACAATCTGAGGAACACTCTAGTACACCCTCACAATCTGATGAAAATCAGGTATCATCTGACTATTCTGAGTCTGAAAGTGATAATGATGATGATGAGTATTTTGACATATCTAGTGTTAAGTACAAAGTGATAAGCACTGGGTTGTTGATTCCTGAGAAATTGATCAAAGTGTCTTATTTTGGAAGAGTTAATATGGTGAAACATTTGCAAGAAAGGTCTTTAATGCATACTGTGCATTTTGCTAAACCATTTTATGTTGAATGGATACATTAGTTCTACGCTAATCTTAAGGAACACACTGGGAGAGAAAATTTAAGACACTATAGTAACACTTGGTTTAAAAATGCTAAGATCATGATTACACTTAGCATTATCAATGAGTTGTTGGGGATTATGAATTGCTTTGAGCCTGTTGTTGATGACCTTGATGAAGTTGTATCTGTTCTTAATGGTGGTCATGTGGTGAAATGGGTGAATAGTTTGAATGCTTCAAAGTTAACTAGCTTATTCTCTATGTTGCATAAGTTAGTTCTGTATAATTGGCTGTCTTCCACCAACACTATCATTCTTACGAAGAAACAAACTATTTTACTATACAAGATAATTTTGAATTAATTTGATTTTTGGTCAAAATATTTTTTGCAACATGATGAGTTACAGTGGAGACATTTCTGTTAAAGGACTACTGTCATATCCTTGCTTAATTTCTCAACTTTTGGAGGATAAAGAGTTTGAAAGAGGTGAAGAGGAAACTATTAGAAGTTTCTAATCCAGTTTCAGAATGTCAAACACTTTGTTGATGGGTCTGTTCAAAATGTTGCTAAAAATGTTGGCAACTTTAATGCCAACATCTCTCCTGGAGGATCAGTACACTCTGTCCAACTAACCTCTTATTGTATAAACACTCAAATTTCTTCTTTACAGAACACAATTGATAATTTTAGGAAGACTTTCTTTCTACTCAAACAGGGGGAGTGGGTCCTGATGTTGATGTTGATGTTGATGCTAGAGGTTCAGGGGGAGTTAGGTTGGAAGAGATGGATGAAGATCCAAAAGAACTAGGTGTGGAGAGTTTTGTAGCTGATGCTGTTTTGAATGCTTTACAGATGTTAGAGAAAGTGTTACTGAGATTGCTGCCATTGATATTGCTGAACATATTGCTCCAGATTCTAGCGTTGCAACTCAAGTTGCAGATCCTGTTGCTGATCTAGTTACCATTCTAGAAGTATCTGTTGCCGATGTTATTCAGGAAGATGTTCTTGATAATGCCTGATCTTTTGAGTTGACATTGAGGGGGAGTTTCTTAAAGTACGGGGAACTTGTGCAAGATTATTGAGGATGCAACTGTTACCTTGCATCCCTTACTTCCCAACTTTATTTCTCAATTTCTCTCTTATGTTAAGACTCATTTTATTATTGTTATTTCTTTTTATGGTTTTAATACTTTAAGTCTAAAACTCTAAGAAGTTTAGGCTTTATTTCTGTTTGATTGCTGAACATATTATTAGGCTTTGTTGCTTACTGCTGGCTTTGTTGCTTACTACTGGCTTTGTTGCCATTTTATTTTATTAGATTGATAGTTCTTTTTGGTTCATAAGCACCTTGTGTGTGCTTCATTTCCGTATACTATCATTCCTTGTTATATATGTTTACTTATGTTATTGTTTATGTTGATAGCATTTTTGGTCCATAAGCACCTTGTGTGTGCTTTATGTCTGTATGCTATCTTGTTTATTTTACTTGTTTATTTACTGTCTATATTTCCTTGTTTTATTGGTCTAACTCCACTTTACTTCAATATCAGTTTGTGTTGTACTAGAAAGGTCAAATTGGGGAGATTGCTAATGTTGACATAATGTTGTGACTTATGTTTCCATCATTTCTAAAAACATCAGAATTTGCCCTTTCGAATAACCTAAAATCGTGATGATTTTATGTTGTGATATTTGTGTAGGTATGGAAGTTGAAAACGTGAGGAGTTCCAGAACCATCCTAGATGTTATGCGGTTAATAATTGAGTAGACAATTACCCCACTACAATGGAAGTTATATCATGGAGGGAAGTTAAAGGAGTTACTTTTGCAATGCTAAAATCTTGGTCCCTAGTGGAGTGTGGATACTGATTTACACGTCCATTAATAGAGGAGACATATGACATTTTAGAGTGTGGAATATAGTACCCAGAAACTATCTAGTAGTTCATCTATTTAGGATCTAGGAGGGTTATATTCCTCCAACAGAATATTGTGATAAGTGTCTAGGCACTTAAAGCAATATTCATTTTTGTATTAGCATTACGTTTGGCTAAACATGGATATGCTAAGCTTGTTTAGGTCTAGCCTCTAGTTAGATTTTGTATAAGTATCTTGTGTGAGTTGTTTTTTGTCTACGTGACCTTGTCTTTTTGGTTTCTTTCGTAAACCTTGTTTTGTGTCACTACTTTGTTATAGAAAACGTTTTCCACCATGAGGCATCACATATTATACATTTTATAATATGTGAAAAGTTTTGATATCTCCTTGCAAGTGTGTGTTTGTTTAAGTCTTCCGATGTGCATGTGTTATCATTTATGTTTCCAACATTTTTAACAACATTCTTCAAAAACACTCACACCACATACACGTAGTTCCCTTCTCAATTATGATATAAGTTAAAAAAAATCTTGATATGTTATTAAATAGACACATGTATATTACTGAGAGACAAAATTTGTGTTATTAATCCTTTAAAAATTAATCTTTGTACTTTTCAAGTAACTATAATGAAAATATGTATTTTTGCAAGAATAAATATGTGTTACTTAATTTATTTTTTATTTTTGTTGTTGATTTATGTTGATAATATGTTGTTAATGTACTAATACATCCTTTAATACCTTATTTATGTTATATAAGTAATATATATATATATTTTATAAGGACAACTGAATATTTGTCCATATAATAACAAACATTTGATCTTACAATAATACATATTTGCTCCCTCAGTGTGTGTTATTATATGGGCAAATATGTGTTACTGTAAGGATAAAATATGTGTAAGTGTAAGAATAAATATGTATTTTTTAATTTAATCTTCATCTTTTTAAATGTAGGTATATTGATTCATGTATTAACACAATTTTTACTATTTTATATGTATTATTATATGGAAAAATATTTATTTCCATAAGAATAAATAAATATTTTTGAAAAATCAATATTTGCTCTTATAGTAACACACCTTTTACTCTTATATTATGTGAAAAATTATTTATTCTATAAAAATAAATGAATATATGGAAAATAACAACATTTGATAAGATAGTAACACACATTTGCTCTTATAGTAAGACATATTTGCTTCCCAGTTTGTGTTACTATTTGAGCAAACATGTGTTACTCTAGGATAAAATGTATTTTTGTTAAGAACAACTATGTGTTTCTTAATTTAATCATCATCTGTTAAAAGCTTGGTATATTGATTCATTTAGTAATACACTTTTTACTATTTTATATGTGTTATTATAAGAAAAAATAATTATTTCTATAAGAACAAATAGATATTTATAAAAAAGTAATATTTTTTCTTATAATAACATACATTTTGCTCTTACATTGTATGAAAAATATTTATCTCTGTAAAAATAAATGAATATATGTAAAAAAAAAATTGGTTTGATATTAACACACATTTTGTCAGTAATACGTAGTTGCCTATATAGTAACATAAATTGGGAGCGAAAATCTGGAATTTGCAGCTTGCGTAAATTTTGGGAAAAAAAAATACTCAAATCCAACCCGACAAGGTACAGATCCACGAATTTATCAATATGGATATTTTTATAGTAGAATATTTTATTTAAGTTTTTGTCTAGATTGAAATGTAATGTTAATAAAATTTCAGAATTCAGATATGCAGTTGATTTAAAATATTAAAGTTTATGATAAAGATTTTGACAATATTATAAGATTTAGTTTGTTATATTTAAAAAAAAATTATGATTTAACTTGCTTCACTAATGAATTACAAACTTTTATTATTAAAGAGAATTAAGAATATAATATTTCATAGGGTTGGTGTTTGCCTATTCGGTGTCTACGTGCAAGTGTACACGATCGTTATTGTAATAGCAAGCTTAACCAAGTTTATTTTATATCGAACACAGGGAGAGGGGTGATTCTAAGGTAAGATTATTGTTCCGAATTCGAAAACACAAAGCAAGTAAAGGGGATATGGTATCTATGTCTACAAGTGCGTCAAACAAGTAAACTACCTATCACCTTGATTCACAAAGTGAGCAAGTTGTGTGAGAAGTGTATTAGTGTACTATCCTATGTTTCATGTGGTGAAGTATCACTTACTCATGCTTTGAGGTATTGTACAATCAATAGGCAAGCCACTCTAACATGCAAAGGTCTCCATAAATGCACATAAGAGCCTCTAATTGTCTTTCCAATTCTCTAAGGTAATTCTCACTATCTTAGGAATTTAAACAAACACTTAGTATGCAATGACCTAATAACAAGAATGTTTAGGAAATTAGCCCAACTCTCGTATGAGACTAAATCCTAATGGCCCATACAATCAATTATGCATATAAGCATTCATACAAACCATCAAAATAGAGAATTGATCATACAACATCTCAAGCATTTATAAGATCAACATAGACACCACACTACTCCATAGGAATCATACACTAACACACAAAGTGATTATCCCATGGCTAATTGGAATCTAACTACTGCAATTAAGAATGTAAACATCATGATTATTAACTAGAACAAGAGAATTAAAGGAATTCTTACCATAAGAAGATGAATTGAATGCAAGCTACAAACCTCCAAATTGCTAAGTCTTGATCCACAACTTGAAATAAGAAATTGAACCGTAGAAACGTAGGAAATTCAATGGAGATTACAATGGAAAAAAACGGATTAAAGATCTAATGGCTAGATCAAAAATTATGGTAGAAAGAAGATTGAATCTAACTAAGAACCCACTAAGTAACTACCTAATTCTCTCTCTAAACTAATCTAAGAACTAACTGATGACTAAGATGCTTGAGAATCTGATCCTTGAGGTATTTATAGTGCCCACAATGTTTAGTCCAAAGTTCCCTTCATTAATTGCGCGAAAATACGAAAATAGCCCTGAAAATCCGAGTATTCTGAACTGCTGTGAACCAAGAACTGAGTGTCTGTCGACCATGGTCGACCGCTTGGTCGACAGAGGTGTCATCTTGTCACGCAAGAGCTTGTCGCCTGCCGTCCAAGCTGGTCGGTAGCTTGGTCACTCGGAGGCTGTCTTTCCAGGGATCTAGTTGCGCGGAAGTTGCCTTTCGCTGAAGAGGTTCTGTCGAGCGAGACACTTAGTGTCGGTTGATGCGCGACTTCCTCATTTTTGTCATATCTTGAGCTCTAGAACTCCGATTGACTCGATTCTTTTTGTGTTACAACCCTCTCTTCAAGGTCTTCAACATGGAAAATCAATTGCACCAATTGGCTAAACTCCAGAATTTCGGACTTTTCTCAAACTTGCTCGTTTTTCATCGGTTTTGCTCGTTTTCACTACAAAACATAATTTTCTAGCCAAAAAGGGTTAAATGCATAAAGTATATCATTTTAGGGTCAAATATGAACATAAGCACATCAAAAGCATATAGAAATGAGTGCTAAAAACATGCAATTATGACCCTATGTTAAGTGTAATATACATGTAAAGACGCCTATGTTACATACATTACAAGTAGGAGCAATATTAGTTTTTTTATTACCACATAGGCTCATTTATTATTGATGTGACAAGATGAAAAAATCATATTGTAGCCAAAAAAGTGTCTGACAAAGCATATGTGTCTAACTGTTTATACAACTGCTTTGATTAGACAGTTTCTACAATAATATGTGGAAAAAGGGGGGAAAATAACACAATTAGCACCCAAACTAAGCAAAACTTGTCTGAAATTTATTTTTTGAGAGGGGTGGTACACAACAAGAAAGAAGACGGTAAATTAAAGAGGTATGTATGAATACATTTTGTTAGATACGATTCTATGAACTCTAAGTTGGAAGTATAATGTTGTGGTGCGTCTGTAAGGGCAAGCAATGTTTACGATTTACAACTAGGGTTTAGAATTGTTTGGGGATTTTTCGTAACATATGTGTATACATTGTGCAGAATCACCCAGAAGTGTGCAATGTCCAGGAGAAGAGGAACTGTGATGTGATTAGACAAAAAAAACAAGGGTTTGATGGAAGACAGGAGGGGAAAGTGACCCAGAATCAGAGGTAGTTCTTTTTATTTTTGTCTCATTTGTTCTGACTAATACAGTAAAGTAAGAGTTGGGTGTTGGTTGTTGGGTGGGCGCACGATGATGTAAGGGCTGTTTATTGAGGGGGTGGGGTAGGGTTTAATATTTCTTATGTGGTGTTGGGTGGGCGTACGATGATGTCGGGGGGGGGGGGGTATTTTGGGGGGGGGGGCACCATGTTTCCAGCCGCGGGAAATCCACCTGTTACCCTAATTCTGTGTACCAATGTCTTGGAATGTATACCATATAGGTTAGTAAAGTACCAATGCGATGCCCCTGTTTTAAGTATGAGATTTATTGTCGAATCTGTTATATCCTTTACATGGCTAAATGAGTGAGTGAAAAATATTACCTCAACAAATTGGATACTCTGTGGTTACAGTGGTGGTGTAAAGAAATGATATTGTGTGTTTATGTTATTATGCTTTGTGTTGTGCTTAAAAGAGTACGAATGAGAGCGGGTTGAAAGCATGAGGGTTTCTTTAGGATCAGGAATATATATGTTGAATCTGTTGTATGAATTTGAATTGACAAATTAGTGATAAGATATGCTCATCCCTCTGAATAAACTGATATTTATTTATGGAAGGAAGTCATTCACAGGCAGAATGCAACCTACGAATCCGACAGCTACACTAGAGGCAGGTAATTGTGTAGTGTGTATGTGTGTTCAGAAAGATTTAAATATTTATTAGAAATGTAAGTGGTAACACATTCTTATTGCAAAATCACATGACCCATCGATGCGATGGAATCGTGACAGGGTGGGTAGAGACAAAGCAAATAACAACGCTTCAATGCGAGGTAAAGCATGGTATAATGATAGTTGTTATGACGCATTGTATTGGTGTGATTTGGTATGTAACATTTATTGTTACTGTAAATTGTTCAGAGAGTGAGCCAGGTACATATAGGGGTATACTGGAGGATATATTTTACGCATCGACAACGGATTCAAGTGACTCGGAGAGAGGCCCAAAGAATCTTTTCGGTATGCATTACTCTAAACAGAGAACAAGAAAAATTATAAATAACTCAATTGCTTCATTAGAAACTGAAGTGTAACCGAAAAACTGTAATTTAGAAGTAACTCAATTGCTTCATGATGGGCGAAATTGTTTTAGAAGTAATTTGGTAACAACTATGAAGGAAATACAAACATTGCGTTTCACAGATATGCAACTGGGGAGAATTAGAAAGACCCCGTTCTGGCTTTTATTTGAACTATCCATACAACTGACTATGAGGCATGGAGGATTATGTGGCACAAGAATGAGGTGGATATCAAACATATCCTGAGCACTTTTGACCAACCCTTTAGAGAGTTCAAGTTCGGAGACGAAAGGTTGAGCCTGACAACTCGAGATGTACAACTCATATTTGGAGTGATGTGTGGATCAGTGCATATACCACTGAGGAGTATTGATTATATTGTGTCAGGTTGGGTGACAAGGTGTTTTGGACAAGGGATGAACCGCAACAGAGGTGGTCACATGACGAAGAAGTGTGTGTATTCAAAGCTAAATGACGTAATGCGGTTGACTGATCCCAGAAGTAGTGCTGATGTAGCAAGACTTGTACATTTGTATCTAATGGCTGTTCTATTGACGCCTGGTAGGAAAACTTCCATACCATGGCATTACACTGTATATCTCGACAACATTGAAGAAATAAAACAGTATGACTGGGATGTAGTTATTGTTAGTGTGCTTTTGGGACAGTTGTCAGGTAGCACGAATCTAAAGATTGGAGGCTGTGCTATCCTACTGCCCGTAAGTGTAGACACTGTGGACACTATTGAATGTGCATGGTTTATAATTTTATATGTTAACAAAAAATAAAATAACATATTAATATTTTACTCATGAATTCCCTTGTAAAACATATTATAGTTCTAGCTATGTGAGCATTTGAACCTGATTGAGCCTGTATATGCTGGTGCTTTCCCGCTTATCCTGAGGTGGGACCTGTTTGTATTGAGTAACATGCTTAAAGAAATCAGGCTCAGTAGTCTAACACCAAATGATGTGAGTATGATTTCTCTTCTTATTGAAATGCGACGCCTGTTTTGGGAAAGAGTACTTATTGAACGTGGATGCAATGTATCACAAAATATCAGAATAATTAATGCGTATGGTTTCATGATTTGACAATTGTAGATACACAGGGTGGTGTTGAAACCAATGGCGTATGAGAAGGGTAAACCAAGAGATCTATGTAGACAATGGAATGAACCAATCAACGGGAATATCTCAGAAGGAGAAACATAGAGTGATTCAGAGCAGGTGCAAGATGACATGACTAACTCTATAGGAAACGAACAAGAAGATTCGGACTACTTCATGTACCCATCGCAACCAATTGGTGCCAGTACGCAGAATGAGACACCATTCCCACGTAATGAAGGGTTGAACCGTACAACAGTGGGATGGGTTGGTACTAGCAAGGGTACAGATGCAAGAAATGATAATGGAGGAAAGGGGGGGGGAGGATAAGTGCTAGTGTGCGAGGGATACAAAAGCAATTTTTGGGAGCATGATGGATAGTGAGCCAGGTAGTTCAAAGACGGTAGAAGAACGGCTGAAGTCCGGATCTAGAAATAGTAAGGCATTACCACGCGGGAGGGCCAGGAGCTATCATGGGTGGTGTGGGTAGTGTGGAACGGGTTGAAGAGGAAGGACAACTTAAGAACTGAGTTAAGATGTGAGAACGAAAAAATGCAGGATGAAATAGCGCATTTAAGAACATTGATTGAGGAGAAAGATGGAAGAATAAGTGTGTTAAACAAGCAGTTATTAGAGGAGGAGACGATAATTTCAAATGAGTTGAATCGAAGTGGAAGGTTGGGGAGGGATGTCGATGCACATGTGGCTAAGCTGGAGGCTGGAAAACGGAAAATGGAGGAGGAAATGTTACAAATAAGGATTTTGCTGTAGGAGAAGACTTCACAAGTAGCAACATTGCATAAGCAGTTGGAGGAGAAGACGCTGCAGAAAGATAATGAAATTAAGCAGATGAAGGAGGAGATAGGACGGTTACGGGGTGAGTTGATAGAAACTCAGAAGCAATTGAATGTTATTTCAAACCCAACAACAACACAGGTTATGGAGGATGAACGGACCATGAAAGAGATGGACACACTTGCAGAGCTCTCAATTACAAAGAAAAAGAATACGAAGCTGACAGAGGAGAATGAATACCTGGCGGACTTCCTCAAGACGTATGAGATGGTGGACAGGGGAGGGGAAAGTCGTGATAAAAGTCAGTCACCACATGGTAAGAAGAAAAGAAGCAAGCGGGTTATTCACACAAGCACAATAACTAGTTGTGTGAAAGCACACACAAGGGGTGATGACAGGAAAGCATTGGAGATATTCCCATAGATGAATATGAAGGAAATGGTTGTAGTACACGAGCGGTGAGGAAAAAAAATAAAATGAGGAGGGACACATCATTCCACGTAGTGACAAGGATATCAGAAGAGGATAAAACACGAATAGATGAACACTGGAAAGTTGGTGGTGAAGAGTGTGTTAAAAATCAGATATGAATAGTGCTTATAACCTTGGTAAAGGCGGAAACTTAAATGGTTGACCTATATTATTTTCCTGTTTTTTGGTAGGTATGTGGTCTGGAGTACGCAGGATGCAATGGGGGTGGTGTACTTGAAAGATATACTAGCAATTTTGCACCATGAAAGGATATCGACAGGGGTAATGTTTCTAGTATTACTTAAAAATGGGGTAACGTGGTGACTATAGAATATTTAATAATGTAGGTGAACTGACTATGATAACATGTATTACCAGGTTGTGGATTCGTGGGCAAGGATTTTGCAGATAAAGTATGATGCAATGGGATAACCTGGACGTGTGATGTTCTTTTCAACGTCGTGCTGGGTATTTTTTATTTTTTACAGCTTGTGTCATTTAAATTTGGATTTTGTATTGTGTGAAGAGGAAGTATGGTAAATGGTCTTTGGACATAATGATGTAGGAGCTCATTTTAGCTAACAAGCATGGTAGAAGTCGGAGTTTGGTACAATTGGTGGATAAGTGATTGGAGAGTGTTGGGATGTGTGATACGTCGTTATTCCCTTTGCTAACAAGGGATGTGGAGAAAAAAAATGGTGAGCTGGGTGATCATTGGACTCTGCTAAGTTGGATATGAACACCCGCATGTGGAGTTTTTTCAATTCCATGATGCCGAGGTCTAACCAAATCAAGGATGTGCATCTAGACAGATGCAGGATTGTGGTGAGATATGCACTGAATCTGTATGGACATTTTTCTAATAAGTATGTGCGACGTTAGAACATTATGAAATACACTATTGTTTTGTTTATGTATTGCAGACTGAGTATGTTGTGTCCCGGCTGAATAATCTAGCACAGCAATCGCCAGGGAAGCACTAGATGCTATGCAGCAACACTAAACCTCTGGTAGTACCATGTGTGCAGCAGGAAGCAGATAGTTTGGATTGCGGCGTGATTGTGTGTTTTAACATAGAGTCGGAGATAAATATGAAGAATATAGTGAAAACGGTCTTCACAAAGGCTGCATCGGGGGGTTATAGGGCGCGAATGGTTGAATGGTTGATGGACCCAGAGTATGTATACCTGGGACAGGCATAATAATTGCGAGAAGTGCGAACAAGGCTGGGAAGAAGAAGGGTGTGTAATTGGTTATGTCAGTGATAAGTTTAATTTGATGTCAGTTAATTTGTGTTTGTTAACATATATGGGTGTATGTCTTATAGACGGTCTACTAGAGTAGTGCGTATGTGGGAATACACTATCCAATTATCTTCGTGAAGGGATCTATGTGTTTGGCCACATAGAGGAATGGGCCAAAATTCTGTGTAAACATGTTGGTAGCAGGATGGGGTGGGGGGGTGGAGGTATGGAGTTTAAAGGGAATTGAACAAGTGGTCAGTGAACATGTGTTGATAGGATAGGTGTGTGTTGTGGGGGGAGTTCTTGCACTTACCTTTGGAAAGTAGTTGTATGTATAGTCGTGGTACACATAAAAGTGTACCCCGGGATAATGTGTTGTGTGTGTGTACCAAAGCAGTTAGTTTTGTGGTTATGTACCATATTGTATGTATGTGTACCTTGTGTACCATTGTATTAATACGTGTACAACGGAGTATTTAATGCAACTATTAGTTGGGCTAATAACTAATATGTCAAATTCGCATGCTGTTGGGAATTGATTTGTGAATGACCATGATTAACGAAGACGACACTATTGTGAAGTGAAAATTGTCCGTCATTTGTTGTATGTGTGCTAGTAATATTAGCGACCCGTGTTGGGAATATGAATGCGCGCAAGACGGAGTTGTATGAGTAGGGTAATGTGCGTAACTAAACATAATAGGTATAAACATTGCGCAGGTATATATGTAAATGCGGGAATGGTGTCATGGTCGCAAACTGAATAGAGTATGCATATATGCTATTTGATATAAGGCAATATTATAAAAAATAATGGAAAAAAACAATTGTAGTAGATGATTGTACAGTACACATTTAGGCATGAAACAAAATGATTGTGATTGATTTGGAAACAACTATGAAGGGCGACAAAGATGCAGGATTATGATACATATAACAAAAGAAATTGACAGCATATAAATGGGCTGGAACTATTTTTAATAAATTCAGAAAATGTAATGTGTTATAGTAAGAAATGTATGGACTGGACTGTAGGATGATTTAGAAGTTCGCATGAGTCGAAAGTAAGTAAATTAACGGAGTCACTTTAATATAAAGAGTGATGTAAGAGGAGCGTGAGTGCCCGACATATTGTACACATCCCTCATTAAATGTCCTATTTTTTACAGTTAGGTAAAGAGTATTCTATTTTGACAAACCACTTATGGTTTATGAAGCATTTGAAGAGCAAATTCATGTACAATGGAGTATTAATACGTGTAATAAAATCAAATCGTTATTATGTGACAAGACAATTGGAGCATTGCGAAAACACGAATTATACAAGTTAAGGCAAAGTCAAATGCACACACTAATTATGTGGACATATTATACTTGACCAGTATCCGTAAGGAAAATATCTACAAAATGATTGAGAATTTCGCATGGGTCGAAGGTAAGTAAATTAACGGATTCGCTTTAATGTAAAAGGTGATGTAAGAAGAGCGTGAGACCCCGACATATTGTACACATCCCTCATTAAATGTCCTATTTTTAACAGATAGGTAAAGAGTATTCTATTTTGAGAAACAATATATGGTTTATGAAGCATTTGAAAAATCAAATTACTATTATGTGACAAGACAATTGGAAATTTGTGAAAACACGAATTAATAAAGTTAACACAAAGTTAAATACACACGTTAAGTAAGCACATTTGATCCTTGTCCAAGTTCCCTAAGGAAAATAACAACAAAATCGACATATGGGTAAACGAACTAATGTGAAATTCTACAAAAAACAATTCGAAGACAGAGTATTTCCCAAAGGCCTTTAATGAACCACAAAATTTGACGAATTTAAAACCCAATTAAGTCGAACAGTGAGATTCCGTAATTAATACACTTGGGAACAACACATGCAGAAGACAAATTTATTACATTCCAGACGATACAAAAAAGGAATATGATAAACAACAATTAATAATAACGGAAAACAAAACACCAATTAATACAAAGAAAGTTACAATATATATCTAGTAGAGAAATAGTACGGAGGATTCATTACATTAATGGTGGAACTAATGTCAACCACAGAAAACTACAACATATTAACCACTAATAACTAGACTAGCCATTTGTTTACTCTGTAATATGTGATCATATTACATTATAAACAAAAATATCATAGCACAAAAATATATATTAACATATGCATCATTACAAAACATGCCCCACAAGGCAAGAATCCACGAGGTGCACAAAAGAAGTATGGATAGATACCATTAAATCAAATGGGCAAGGGTCTGAGTAAAAGGAAACACACTACAACACTCTAGATACCAGTTGGGGCCATTCATTGGAATGTAGACCTTATCAATCAGATCGTACTCGACAAAACGGTCGGATGGCTCAACACGAAGGAGCAGTCTCCTTGCATATGGGCGCAGCAAACGTAGTGGCAGAATTCCAAGAATGAACTCGTCCTCCTCAAGTGGGAAGCCGGGTTCAAAACGGATGCGTTTCCATGATGAATCATCTCTAAAGTTTTCTAGAATCCAGAGTTCATATTCCTCAAAGGAGTAGGTAATGCTGGAATAGATTACAAGCTTATCATCATCCACGCAACCAACATCACCATAGGTAAGGATCCTTTCCCTAGCATCTGGTAGGCGAATGAGACAGAAGGTTCCTGTCTTGCAACAGAGGCTAGCAATGCTTTCAAGCCTATATAGAGTGGAAATCTGTCAGTTAATGCAACCACCGGCGTAAACACCAGGGGACCACACAGGGTACTGAAGCGGGAACTCCCCCACAGGTGCCCAAACTCTTGTGTCCGTGGAGTAGCTGTGAACCTCGGAGAGGGTTATGAGATTATTGAAAAGCAAAATACGGACAACCTTGTATTTTGTGGTCCCAGGCACACATCCAAGGCCCAAAAAGGCTGAAGTGTATGTGGCACAATCTGGAAAAACGATCGTCGGGCTTGGAATCTCCCAACAGTTATCGTTCATAGGATTGCATATGAAGAAGCGATCCTCAAATGTACAGTTCAAAACAAACCCATTACAGCTTGCAAGGGTGTACCACAGAGGGTCACCATCGAGGAGAGAACGCCGGTTTCCTTCTTCGCCTGGGTTGGTAGGCTCGTATCCAAGAGGGTAAAACCAACTTGTGACTGGAGTATAAAGCCGATGCGATTTTGTGCATTCATGGCATGGAGATGCTTGATGCCGGAGAAGTACATGTCTGAAATGGTTGTGAGCCACGCAATGTTCACCCTTTTCATTTCCATCAAGTTCTCAACAGGCACAAGAGAAAGGATTTCGTCCATGATTTCAGTGGGGAAAACGGTACCCCCGAGGTCTTTGGAGGGTGGGACGTCAACTCTTTTAGACATTATTTCTGGGATATAGCTTGATATTTTAGAAGAGAATGGTGATTTGCTCTTAGGGTGGATGTATGTTTGTGGAAGTAATGATCTGAGAATGTATGTAGAGTGTGAACTTATAATACAATGATGGTTGAGTTATCGGATATGATGTTTGTAAAAAAATGAGGTGGCGTTTGGCGGAGGTAGGAGACGAAGGCGGGAAAGGTGAAGGGTTTTGTTAAATGGAAATTAATCTGAGAGGTGTGAGAGAAATTTTGGTACACGTGGCAACCAATAACATGGGCTGTAAATGTGTATAGACGTACTGGGGGGTGGCTATTTTTGGTGTAACACAAAGCCCTAGGAATGTGTTAAATCGGAAGTAATGATTACCGATGCACAGTGAGATACAAGAATTTAATGCAGTGTGATAGTTGCACACTAGGTTGTGCATAAAATAACGAAATTACCCCTCAGACTCACTATGACTGCTTCGTTGGGTATCTAACATACTAATAAGGGCAATTTGATAATTCTCTCTTAACCTAATTGATGCCACTTTTATTGAAAAGGCAATGTCAATAGGATGATGATAGTTTGGACAGCTAATATACTTGGAAATTGGGTTTCAGGTAAAAAATTAGGAAAATGCAAATTTATTATTAGGGAAATAATATCTGGTAGTTAGAGGAAGTAAAAGTCGATAATCCTATAAAAATAGAAATACAATAATGGCAAATGAGGCTGTAAGTTATAAGGGGAACGAGGTGCATTAATTTAGAAAATGTAAATAAGAACAAATTAGTGTGACTGAAAAATTCAAAAAACAGTCGTGCGTATGTGGATCTAAAATACATGAATAATAATGGGTGAGGTGTGCATACAAATAATGTAAATAAGAAGAAATTAGGTTCGCGAAAAAACAAAAAAAAAATAGTTCGTATGTGGGTCAAAAATACTTATATAGTAATAGGTGTGTTGTGCAGAACCAATGATGTTTGTAGGCAATGTAGAATTTAAAATAAAAAAGAAATTTCTCATAAAAAATAATCAGAGTACCGAACGAGGTGGGACTGTGAAGTGTATTGGTTTGAGCCATTTAATATTGTATGACCGTTTGTGTGAAAAAGTGACTTTTTCATATTTTTTGCACGTTTTATAAATCAAGGAAATATACCCAAAAGCGGATGGGTAATTGTAGTAGAGCAAGTATACGACCAAGTAGTTATCGACCTAGGATTTAGGAGCGTAGTGGAGTCCCAAGGCTTTGTGTTGTCATGATACTATAGTGACGAGTACGGTTGACAAGAAACTAAACAAGCAACAATTAAACTAGAAAGCAAATAAAAATCATCAACTAACTTCCAAGAAGTGCAAGATGAGTGAAATGCCTCGGGTGCTATCCTTATGATTTCAACTAACGTATTTGTGTCATAATTACCTATCAATTGTTATTTCATTGGGTGTGATAAGGGCTACCACTAAGCAAATGAAGACCGATCCCTTTTGAGGCTTGGGTGATCAATTCTAGTTAACTAGCACCTAATTAACTACAAACCGCTCCTAGGATAGTGAACGCTAGGAGATTCGCACAGATACCGTCCCTAGTTTCCCCCTTCACTAAACCCCCCAAAAAATAATCAAGGTATCTAATGTCACTTGATGGTAATTCTAAGCAATCTACCCCCTCTCGGGTCAATAAATCACTAATTGAATCTAATTAATCATCTAACCTTTCTTCACATGATCAATTAACCACACACCCAACCCTAGTTGCACCATGTAATCATCAATCATGAAATACTCAATCAAAAATCCATAGATAAATACATCAAACTCAATTCAAGATCAAAATAATAAACTAAGAACATAAATATTAAACCACTAATACTAAGATAAAGGGTAGAGATCACCTCTAGAGAGTCAATACAACTTGCATCCTCAACAATCTCATAAATTCTAATGAAATCAACTAAGAAAACTGAAAACTCTAACTACTATGTGTATTAGTGTGTGCAGAGAGGAGCTTCCCCTCTTGGGTGGTGTTCTAGTGCTCTTTCTAAAATCTGAAAAATGAAGTATATATAGTGTGAGATTAGAGTTTAAGAAAAGAATTTGCAATTAAAATCCTGAAATCCTGAAAAATCGCATTTTTACCCCTCTGCCAAGTCAACTCGGGGTTGACTCAAGATGAACTCGGTCAACTCAGCGAGTCAACTCACCTTTTCTCAATCTGCACAAGCACGGGTTGGAACTTGAGCACGGGTCGCGCCTTAATCCTCAAACCGTGCATAATTCTTCGAATTATGTTGTTCGGAATGGAATTTTAAGCACGGATCGAGCTTCGATGTTGGACCGTGCAAGTTAGTTTCTTCAAACGGGTCGGGTTAGGTGTGGATTCGGGGCAGGAGCGGTTTCAGAGGCTGTTGGGCATGGTTCGGTTGCTCCGGCGATGCTGGGAAACAGGGGTGGAACGGCGACGGGCTTTCAGCGGCGTGGCTCTACATCTCAGCTTCTCCGACGGCCATGACGCTCAATTCCGGCAAAAGGACGACGGCTACTGACGGTGGCTTCCAGACGCGACGGCGGTCGGTGGCTGCAGGGGAGAACAAGAGTGGATCGTGGCTTCTCCGGTTCCGGTGATACGCGGCTGCTGCGCGAATAGGGGCGCGGTTGAGCAGGGGTTGCGACTGTTTATGCATTTTCGGCGCGGATGTTAAGCAGGGGTAGGGAAGATGAGGGCTCTGCTACTTTTCCGGTGACATGGCTTCGAGGTAAGAGATGGTGGTAATTGAGAGAGAGTTGTGAGGATGAGGTATGGACCTATGTTTTAAAAATCCGGTCGGACCGGTCGAACCGCGAACCGGGATAAGTAACGTACGACTCTAAAGCGTTGGACCGCCCAACTAACGAGCCGCTCGAGAACCGGCCAAAAACGGAAATAAACGGGTCGAACCGGTCTCGGTTCGACCCTAAGAACCGGCGGCTGGGAATTAAATTTAAAAAAATAAAACTGAAGAACAATTTTGCGGTGGCGGTGGCGGCGGCGGGTGCGTTCCCTCCAGCAGCGGCGGCGGCACGTTTCCTCCGGCAGCGGCGGCGCGTTTCCTCTAGCGATGCCTGGCCGCTGAAAATCCGTGGAAGAAGACTAGAAGAGAACAAGACTACAAGAGTATAATAGATGGGAGGCGGTGGTTAAGGTGGAGCAGTGGAGGAGGCAGCGCCGCTGAAACGCCGTGGAGGTCCTGGAGGAAGAGAACAAGACTACAATGTGGATAAGTGGGTTTCTGAAATTTTAGGTTTAGATATAGGTCTCATGGGCCATTAATGAAATTTGGGCCCAACTTTCTCATTTATTTATAAGTCCATTTTTTTGGGCCCAACTTTCTCATGGTATTTATTTCCCGTGTTTTCTCCTAAATGTTAAAATTTTCGATTCTTAATTTGTTAGATTTGTAGTTAATTTAGCTTCATATTTGATATTTGTATGATATTTGGTAGATTTATTTTAATATTAAATATATATTTATATAATTATGACTTCATACCGGCTCAACCGCTTTATTTACGGTCCGACCGATCGAACCCGGTCCGACCAAAATTTCTAAGGTGTCCGGTTCAACGTCCGGTTCCGCTTTTTAAAACATAGGTATGACCACGTCTCCTTATCTGATTTCTTTTCATTTCAACAATTCATTTCCTTTTCCCAATTTTTATTTCAAATGGGACCCAATATTCCAAATATAAAACGTCAAGGCAGCTGATATCCTTAGTCAACAAATCAAATTTAAATTTTCCAATTCAAAAACTCATGTGGGCCCTCTGAAACATCACAAAACCATACCATCTACTGCCTTCAACACCATTTTTTCTCTCAATTCAATTTAATAAATGGGCCTTGAATAATTCTTCCTTTTAATCACCAATTCGGCCGAAAATTATGCCATAGAATTAAGCCCATTTCTTTTCTTCTTGATCCAAAATTAATAATGGTACTTATGTTGCTTCAAAAATATAAATTTTACCTACAAAATAGCAAAAAATACCTTTCTTGGCCATTAAGCACAATAAATCAATTTAAAGTCTAAAATGAATGGAATCCTATGAATTTAATCAAATAAAGCACACTAAAATTGAGCAATTATCACACAAATAAAAAAGTAGGGGAGATATTTCGGAAGAGTAACAGGACGAGCAATGAATTCGGATTGGGGGATTTAAAATATAAAAAACACAAAAAAAATTAGGGAAAATTCGATTTAACAATTTAAAATAAATCATAGACATTATGTGACAAGCTAAATTACAAGAGGGAAAATGCGTAATGGCTTATGAAACACATCATTAATAGACAAATGTTTAAATCGTTAATTCGGGAAAAAATTCCAAGAAGTTATTAGGACAAATGATTAAGTTTCTTTGAGAAGAAATTAAAGTAGTTGTTGTGCTTTGTATGTGAGTGCATAGCTTCTTTGTGACATGACCGCATACAAATAAAGACCGCATTCTAAAAGCTCGTCAAAGCATCGATACCCTCATAAAAGCATATGACATGTTGGAAAATAAAAGGATTTTAAATTTGCAAACTAATGGGATATAATGAGGTTGGTGGAATATAATGGTAATCTAGACTCTTTGGTGGAATATAATGGTAATCTAGACTATGTGAAATATAATATGCGTGCATTAGAAGACATATGGCTCGTGTGGAAAATGTGATATAGAAAGTACTAGTGCACGACGATGTGTACTATTGGTTTTTTTGTGTACTACTGGGTTCCGTAGTGTACCAATGTGAATCTACGCGACCGTTACAGAAATTATGACCGTTGGGTCTACTCTGACAACTGATCTGTTGGATTAGCCATAAAATATTTTTTTAAACAAGAAAATTCAAAGGGAAAACAACTGAAACCCTTACTATATATATATATATATATACATGTTTAGATGAAGCACTAGAATAAATACACACATATCAACCCAGAAAATATATTTTCTTCATAGTGAGCCACCAAAAAAATGTCCACAAGTAGCATACAAACGAGTTGTGGTTTGTATCAAAGGTACAAGAAGGCAGCTTGCAGGGGATGCGGTAGACGAACAACCATTCGCATTAGCGAGACTCCGGCAAACTTCGGGCGGCTTTACAACAACTGTGAAGAACACATATTTTCACATTAGTGTGTGCCATGCCGTGCCGTGCGGACAATGTTGGTGACCACGACATCACATTGACTAGGAATGAAACCAACTTGGATGAGGGTGGGCGAGTGGCATCCGAAGGGATGGTTTATGTCATTCGGTTGGGGACGCTCGTGTGCGCGAATGTAATAACAGTTGTAGCGATGTTGTTGATTGTTGAACTACTGAGGCATTTGTAGTTCTGAAATTCAAAGAGGCATGTTATCTTTCAATAGTGGATGATCAAATGCTGGTCAGTATGGAAAGGTAGTTATCATTTGAATTTAAATTTGGCACTAGAGGTTGGGAGTTGACAGAACCAAAAGTCTTTGATGTATTTTTTTCAAATAGTATATATATGTATCCAGAGGGAAGTTGATTGTTGTAATGTATTTCATTGTTTTATAGACTGAGATTTCAAGCAAGGTGATGTAGGAAACAGACAAAGAAGTACATTAAGACAACCTCAATTTTAAATTCAAAACAGTGAAATTTTGCAATCAAAGACTTTATTCTTGATCAAGAACATGTGCAAAAAGTAAAGAGTTGGATACAATTGAACATGATACAAGACATGAAAACATATAACAACTAATCCAATGAACGATGCTACTGCTCACTTGGTTGATGTTTGAACGTCCTAGAGAACTCTCCATAAGACCTGACACACAATTTCTTCAGGCGACCGGGGGGATTCTTTAGTATAGGAGGGAACAACTTATTGCTATTGATGAGATGCTGCAGCTCGAACTTTTCTGTTTGCGGAATTGGTTGTATAATATGCATGTAGCATAGTTGGTAACAAGAGGAAATGAAATGATTGTTCGCATAAAGTTCTAGGGATAACCTACCCTGGACTATGGCAGCAGCCGCGTGAACACAAGGGAGTCCTTTGGTTTGCCACTAAGAACAAGAGCATGTTCGTTGCTCCACATTAACAACGATAGAAGGTGAGCTCTTAACCTCGTAAATACAATCACCACGCTGTGCAAAAGTCCATGAACGAGACTCATAACAAACACCAACCCAGAGAGCGTGTTTTGTAGGACATAGTAGCGTTGACCAGAGCGAACTTCCGCTCAAGTTGCCATCTGCTAATGTCTGAAATTGATGTAAAGGGAAGGATGTGAGATGTGTATCATATGTGAAGCACAAATGTAGTAGAAAAGTACATTACTGATGTTTGATCTTAGGTGAATACCTCCACGAATATGGTCAATCATTTGTGTGATTGGTCGAAAAGTATATACATTAAGAATCAAGGAGAAGTGCATGATCGGCCAAAAGGATGATGATTGAGTACCGTTATCACCATCTTTGGCGGTTGCAGTAAGTAGAGTACCCTTTGCACGACCGTAAAGGAATGTACCATCGAGGAATAACAACGGTCTGCAATGTTTGAACCCATCAAGGCAAGACCTGAATGCCACAAACACACGCTGGAAGCGATGTGTGAGAGGGTCCGATTCCAAGGTTAAAAACAGTCCCTCCAGATATGTTACGGCGTTGTAGTAATGTTAATGCAATTGCACCAGATAAATATAGGCCGGTTACAAAAACAATGTCATAAAGAGTAATGAGTTAATAGAACATGTTTACCAAGGTTTGTGCGTACTGATGCTACGGAATACCATCGGAGATCATCATATGATTGTTGGTATGAACCGAATAAGTTGTGTTAGGACAATCTGAGTGTTTTGATTAGATCTCAAAACCTCTGATGATTTGCCTAAGTACAGTTAGTCAGGATTGTCTAGATCAGGATAGTCAGGTTAAGGATTCAGTTCAGGGGGAACGTATTGAAGACTGAAGTATTGGAGTCGACCCAATCATCTGAAGTCTGAAGTGCAATTCATCCTGATAAAGGTCAGAGTCAGCCTTGCTGAAGATTGCCTGAACTGAAGCTGAAGATCGAAGCTTGAAGATCCATCCTGAAGACAATCCGGAGTACCATTGACTAATGTTTCTACTGAGTACACTAAGCATGCGCAGGATAGAACTCAATCAGTGAAGAGTAAGTGTAACCTATCAGGCTGAGCTGAATTCTCATAAGACCTGACTTAGGCCTTGAGTCAGTTTATCTGACTCATGTAAGTCCAAAGCAAAAAGGTTACACATACTGGGCTGAATAACCTATCAGGCCGAGCTGAATGTACGTAAGACCTGACTTAGGCCTTGGGTTAGTTTACCTGATCCATGTAAGTCCAAAGAAAAAAGGTTATCTATTCTATGGGACAGTTGACATTTATGTTAACATCTGAGAAACAAAGAGAATGTCAGTGGACTCCATTAAAGACAAACATTCATGCTGAGTAAAAGACAAGAAACTCGAAGTATTGAATGTACGAGGAAGGATATGTGTCAGACGATCAACTAGCCGTTTGAACGGAGAGCCAATCGCCTTTTGACACACATGTACGGAGTCTGTGCAGCAATTAATGCGGTATTTAATGCGTCTCAGAGTTACAGACGGCGGGATAATACTTTCCAAATTAAGCATGGAAAAAAGGTCAACAAGTACATCTAGCCTGCAACCACCCTAAAATAGGAAGATTTGGGTAGATCTCCTCCAACGGATCTATTTCAAATCTCTCCTATAAATACAGAGAGCCTTGCACCCATTCAAGGCTAACGATAAATTTCCTACTTTGAACAACACTCTGCATTTAAATTTCCCTAGTGTTTTAGTAGGATTCACTCTGTATTTGCTTAGTTTTGATAGCTCTAGTCTTTAGCATTACTTTGTACTGCTAGGGCTATCCTTAGTTGGAAACCAAGAATACCAAACCACTCAGGGTGTGAGATTGGTTGGTTAGAAGGACTGGGACATGTAAAACGCCCATGGGTCAGTTCCTAAGAGAGGAAGTTGGTTATTCATATTCCTTGGCACGTAAAAACCAAGTACCTATCCCCAGGGTTTTGAGGGTAGCTTCCTGTTAAATCAGGCCGTGGACGTAGGAGTTGGTTATCTCCGAACCACATTAAAAAGACCCTTGTGTGTTGATTTACATTCTTGCTCAGGATCATAACTATTATCATATTAAACTGAGCATCTTGCATTATTTTGAAAACGATCAGGACTGACTCTTCATCCTGATCAGTAAAACTGTGCACCTCCCTTAACCACCTTTTACTAAGCAAACTCAGAGAAAACATTTTCAGAAACTAAAACGAGTAGAAACTAAGGGCTCACATTCCGCACGTACTCTAGCTTACTGAGATTGTAGTTCAACTGACTTGCTTCCGTGCAATCAGTAGGTTTGTTATCTCTACTGAACTTCCTAGCATACTACTCACACTCAGACTATCTGACTCCATCACTGACTTGTCCATGCTGCCCCTGCGGACTATCAGTTTTGCTGAGTTACTTTAGGATCTTCCTGACTGAGCGTGTTAGAGCATTTTTCTGAGTATTCGTAAAAATCTGATATCAGTATATTCCCCCCATACACTGATTATACTCGTTTCGGGACCAACAAGTGGTATTAGAGCGGTGGTTCAAAAGACCACTGACTTTGTTTATCAACAGTTTCTGAGGAGAAACTTTTGGTGGTCAACTGAACAGATCTTTTTTCTAAAAACTGCATATCATGGCATCCGGTTCTAAGCGCCTTGAGGTCAATCTTCCTGTGTTCTCTATTGATAACTATGACTATTGGAAATTCAGGGTCCTTTCACATCTATACTCCATCCATGATCAGATGCCCCAGGTGATTGAGCAAGGTCCTATCAGATTTATGAGAAATCTCCAGACCACCTGGCCCGTAGCTGGTAATGTCCCTATTCCGACTGCCGGAGATGAGTCAGTGGAGAGGTCCGCGCTTACATCTGATCAGATTAAGCAAATCGGACTGGATAATGTTGCGAAGAACATTATACTTCACACCATTTCTTACGAGAATTCAGTCAGGCTCATGCATCTGAAAACAGCGAAGGAGATCTGGGATGCTATGAAGGAGATGAGTGAGGGCTCAAAGAAGATCAAGGAGAACAAGCGTGATTTGCTATCAGGAAGTTTGAGGCCTTTCGGATGTTAGAAGGAGAATCCATCGATCAGATGAAAGCTCGGTTCATTAAGATGATGAACGAGCTAGCAACCCTTGGGAAGGACTTTCCCAAGAGGGAGGTGTCGTCTAAAATCCTGAACTGTCTCCCTGAAAGATGGGACAAAGGAGT
This sequence comes from Prunella vulgaris, assembly GCA_026898435.1. NCBI lineage: Eukaryota > Viridiplantae > Streptophyta > Magnoliopsida > Lamiales > Lamiaceae > Prunella > Prunella vulgaris. Next base: position 1,200,977 of record JAPKLY010000048.1, read on the forward strand.
GATCTTGTTAAAGAACACTCAGGATCTCACAAATATCCCTTACTCTCACCTATTCTCAGAGTTAAAGGCTCAAGAATTCAACCTCGATAAGAGGAAGACGAAAGGTGTTGTCAGTGAGGATGTGAGTGAGGAGAAGACACCTGAGAAGGAAAAGAACGTGGCTCTTAAAGCTACTCCTGAGCCTGAGGCTGGATCTGGCTCGAAATCAATGAGAGAGATGAACAAGGATGAGCTAGCCCTAGAGTACAGCCTGATGGCACGCAGATTCGGGAAGCTGAACTCTCGTTTTGGAAGGTATAAGAAATTTTATACTGACAATCGTGACCGCATGTATTCTAGCCCCAGGAGATCGAGTCCCCGGAGGGAAGAGAGGAGGGGCTCAGAATTCAGGAGAGAAAAAGACAAGCCTGAGTGGAGGAGAGATGAGAAAAGCTCCAGAAGGAGAGACGGCGCTGAGCCCAGAAGATCCAGCTCCAAACCTGAACGATCATCAGGGAGCCATAGGGAGTCGTCAGATAAGAGGTACATTGACAAACTGGGTGTTTCTGATGTAGATCAGTGTTACCATTGCAAGAAGACCGGACATTATCAGTATGATTGTCCAGAGCTCAGTGCTCGCGAGAGAGAAGATCTCAGAGCAAATAGAGATCTCAGAGTATCAGATTGGAGAGCTTTGGTTGCTGAGGATTCCTCAGATTCAGATGGCCCAGGACACCGATCCCCTGAACTCTTCTCCGATGAGGAGTATGATGATCTCTGCCTGATGGCAGATGATGAGGTATGTTCTTCTGCCTCTTCTCCTGATCACGCACTTGAGCTTAGCTCAGACTCAGCAAGGGATCTCGACCTTCAGCACGCCCTAGAGTAATTGATGGTTGATTTCTCGAGGCTGCAGGAGACTCATATTCACACAGTGGATATGAATGCACAATTGAGTGGGGAGAATGATCGGTTAACTGAGTCTCTCAGAATGAGAGATACTGAGGAAGCCCTCAGATTAGTAAATCTCCAGGAAGAGTTGCTTCATGCCCAGAATAGGCATGATAAGACTCCAATGGCAGTTGAAAGACTGAACGGTGTAATCAGCTCGCTAATTGAGACTCGTGACACTGATCTGTTCCTTGCTCAGGAACAGCAGATGATTGAGCGAATTGCTCTGAGAGGGATGCTCGAAATTGAGTGGCAAGCTCGCCTTAGTGCTGAGCAAATTGCTTGGGATCTTGAGCTGATCTCAAACAAGAGTGCTCATCAGAAGCAAGTGCTTCAATACACCACTGGACTTGAGGCCCTGAAAAAGGAAAATGGCATCTTGAGGAAAAGCTGAAGAAGTTACAAACATCTTCCCAAGTGGTTGATGAGTTAACAAGTTTCTCTCAGCTGACCGATGGTGCTAAAGCTGGGTTAGGCTATGATGCCTCTAAAGACCCAAATGGCAAGAAAATGAGAGATGCTTCAGGGAGCAACTCTCAGAAAAAGTTTGTCCCTGCCCAAACTGACGACAAGAGCCAAAGTGTTGCTCGTCAGGATAAAGGCAAAGGGAAGGAGAAATTGTCTGTTGACCCTGTCAGGCAAACGACTGAGGAACAAAGGCCAAAATCTAAGGGAAAGGCCAAAGCTCCTCATCCTGAGTCGAGGAAGAAGGACCAAGGGAACTCCAAGGCTCAGCCTAGGAACCCTCAGGCTGGAAAGAACTCTGCCCCAAGCACTTCTCAGGCTCAGCCTCAGAATGCTCAGGGTGGAAGGAACTCTGGTCAGAGGAGGCCTCAAGCAAGGCCAAGGAATACTGAGGTCCAGAGGCCTCAGACAGGGCACAGAGCCCATCAGGTGCGTCCTAATCCTCAGAGGAGAAGGACAAACCAGGTAGTCTCTGAAGGGCGACGGAGACCTGACTCCGATAACACTCAGGCCAGACCTCAAGTGCCTAGAGGTCAGACCCGAGCTGCTCCTTCCCAGGACAGACCTCAGCCCAACGCACCCAGGCCAAGGAGGAACAGGAAGCCCTCCCCCAGGAACCAATCCAGGGCTCCTGAACCTCAGGTTGACACCCATACACCCTCAACTTCCCAGGCACAAAGGAAGAAGAGGACTGTGTATGTTGATGTTTCAGGGAGACAGGTTTACACTTCTGATGCCATCAGAATTGTTAAACAAATATGGATCCCGAAAGGTATGGCTGACACTGTAGGACCCAATACGAGATGGGTACCTGAGGCCTTATTCTTTTCAGGTCACTGTGGGCTACAAGAAGAAGAAGGAGGATCAGATGAGGGACTGGTACTTGGACTCAGGATGTTCCAGGCACATGACCGGATTTCATGATCTCATTAAGGATTATGTAGCTCAGGAAGGCCCGCAGGTAACCTTTGGTGATAACTCTAAGGGTTTAACCAGAGGATTTGGTACCCTTGTTGTTGGTTCTGTGAGAGTGCTTAATGTATCCTATGTTGAGGGTCTTAGGCATAACCTGCTTTCGGTCAGTAAGTTTTGTGACCATGGTTATTGTTGGTCCCAAAGGCAGGTTTTGAAGAAAGAAACACTAAGTCAAGTCTAGAAGGGGGAGGGGGGGGGGGTTGAATAGACTTGATAGGTTTCAAAATCTTTTTCGGATTGTCTTAATTTTAAAAACAGCAGACTATTTGAGATTGTCTGGTTTTGAAAATTGTGCGCTGTGTATTTTTTAGTGCGGAAACGTTTTTATGAAAAACCATTCTTAGTGATTTGTTCACAGATAAAGAACAGAATAGAAAGAACACGAGACACACGAATTTATAGTGGTTTGGACAAAAGGTCCTACTCCACTCTCCACAATCCAACTGGACTTGTGGGTCTCTCCACTATCTTTCTCACTCACTCACTTACTCACTTCGAGAGTACTACTCTCTTACAATAGTCTTATGCTAAAACCAATCGACGTCTAATAGCTTCTATAAAGCTTACAATGGATTAATATTGAGTAAAGGTTTTTTAGCACGAGTGAAGATTTTGACAGAGTTTCGGCAAGCTTAAACGCGTGTAGAACAACTATTGAAATCTTCACTTGAACTCTTCTTTATAGGTTCAAATCAACTAGCCCTTGGAAGGACTAGAGATCTGAAATTCCATAATTTAGGAATCAATCAATCATTGAGATTGATTCCCGGAAATCTTCACGAACCTCCAATCAATCAAGTTTATCCCCTTGATTGATTGATCTTTTATTTTGGGAATCTCTCATTTGTCGCAAGTCAACCTTTGTGTGATTCAGTAGAATCTGGGTTGAGCACAAGACCTAAGCTGATCTGTCTCATCAGCTGATGTACTGGTCTGTACCTCAGGTGATATCTTTGGGCCTAGTCTGCTGCTTTGGTCCTTAGCTTATCTGATCCTCGTCTTGTCTGTGACATGCTCTTCAGCTAATCCTCTTACATCAGCTGATCTGTCTCCTCTGTTGTTCTGCTTCCAGGTACTTAGTGTCATCTGCTCTAGTCTTCTGTCTTCTGAAACCTGCTAAGTCTTCAAAGTCTTAGCTGGTCTTCTTCTCTATGAATGCTTCGGATCTTCTAGGTAGCAAGGTTGTTCCCCCTTACTAAAACCTATCTAATCCTAACTATTAATCAGCTGACTAACAGGTTCAGCTGGTCCTATTACAGGCTGATTGGTTTATTATATCATCAAAACTTCTAACAAGAATATCCTAACAAATTCCCCCTTTTTGATGATATCAAAACTAACTCAGCTGATCTCAAACCATACGCATATTTAATCAAGATCAACATAGGACAGAAAAGAAGATCTTTAGATAAGATCTTTCAGACAGAAAGTAAAGAGCAACTGACAACAAGAAGTTGTCTGGAAACATAAACTTCATTAAGCAGAGAAAGAGTTACAAGGAGAAAAGAATCCTAACCTCAGCTGACTCAGCTGGCCTATTACTTTACCAAGGATTTCCTATTGTCCATAGGCAGCTGCATCCAGTCAAGGAATCTCTTCTCAACAGCCTTCAGAGTAGAGTCGGATGTATCAAGGAGGGTTGAGAGAAAGCGCGTAACCATCTGCAACCAGATCTTCCTAATCTGTACCCAGTCGATATTACGACTCTCATCAGTTGGCATGGGAAAGTACTCCAACTCAGGTAATTCAGGCTGAACATCCACTCTGAGCATTATTTCAGAAACAGCCTTGAAGAATATTGGAAAGTGTTCCTCTAACCATGCTCTAAACTCAGCATTCTTCTCCTTTTCTCCTCTTATATCTTCTTCTCTGAGCACATAGAATTCGATAAAGGCCCTTGCCTTTATTATCTTCCACATGTCAATCTGGTCAGACGACATATCCTTGCACAACATCTCTATCAGACCATCCACAAGAGGATCATTGGGATCTCTCACATACTTTCCACCCTTCTTCATTCTGGACTGAGGTAGTTTACCTTCTTTCTTCAACCTCCTCTGATATCTCCTTTCCAGTTGATCATTCATTTCCCTTACATGTCTCTTATTCCTCTACTCTGGAGTTTCCTTCTCAGCAAGCTGCAATTCCTTAGCAAGCTTCTTATCAAGCTCAGTGTTCATAACCCGTTTCTGCTTTTCCCTAGATTCAGCAGCCTCCTCTTGCCCCTGCATAGCTTCAGCTATCTTCTGATCTCTCAGCTCTTGAGTTTTCTGCTGGGCGATTTTCCTCTCATTGATATAATCTTCAACATTCTGTATCCTGGCAGATAGAATGCCAATATTGTCTACCAGTAGATCCTTCAGCAGGGCCATCTGTTCCTTCAAACTTGCAGTCTCAGCTTGCAAGGCAGCAATATCAGCTGAGTTCTTCTCTTCCCCCTTTTTGATATTATCAAAAGCAGAAGAAGAGGGAAGTGAAGTGGGAATCTTCACAGCAGCTTTGAGGTCTGCTTGACTATCCTTGAAATCAGCCAAGTCTTTCTCCAGATTTCCAGTAAGGAGCCTGATCTTGTCACACTCAGCAGAGAGGGCAGCTGTGGCATCATCAGTGAAGGTCTGAGCCTTTTCTTCAAACCTCTTGCGAGTGAAGTACAACTCCTTTCTGGTGACATAAAGACCATCCTCAAGACTTTCCCTCAACTTGTTCCTGTGATCCAGCAGGACTTGATGGACATGCTTTTCTATCAGTGAGGGAGCAGCAGTCTTGGCCGCCAGCAGAGTCGCCTTGACCTCCCTGATATGATCATCAAAATAAGCCTTCATTTGATCTATAATATTAGGAGTTACCTGATCAGCTGGGCAAATCTCAAAATTCTCTGCTGGAGGAATGAATTCTGACTCCACCGTTTCTGGGAAATCCAAGGCCACTCCATCCTTGAGCAGCAGAGCCCGTGCAACCTTGCGAAGCTCTATCGGTGTAGTCAGCTGAGATGGAGCCTTAACCTTCAAGTCATCCATTAGGATTTCCTCCCAGTAGGTAAAAGTAGCTTCACCCATCTCCTTCAACAACTCAACAAGGAAAGTGACTGGGCCTTTTCTTGCTTGTGCCCATGCAAGGCCATCAGCTAGCAGATCCTGATAAACTGGATAGTTGGTGATCTCAGGGATGTAAAGGGCAAGATGAGTATGGGCAGTAATGACCATGCCACGTTCGAGGGGCCCTTTGGATCGGAGGTGGGATTGTCTGGTTTTGAAAATTGTGCGCTGTGTATTTTTTAGTGCGGAAACGTTTTTATGAAAAACCGTTCTTAGTGATTTGTGCACAACTGTCTCTTCAGCTGGTTTACTGGTCTGTTGGTATTCAGACCTCAGTTGATGTGCTAGTCTGCTGGTCTGCCCCTCAGCTGATATCTTTGGGCCTAGTCTGTTGCTTTGGTCCTTAGCTTATCTGATCCTCGTCTTGTTTGTGACATGCTCTTCAGCTAATCTTCTTACATCAGCTGATCTGTCTCCTCTGCTGTTCTGCTTCCAGGTACTTAGTGTCATCTGCTGTAGTCTTCTGTCTTCTGAAACCTGCTAAATCTTCAAAGCTTTAGCTGGTCTTCTTCTCTATGAATGCTTCGGATCTTCTAGGTAGCAAGGTTGGTTCCCCCTTACTAAAACCTATCTAATCCTAACTATTCATCAGCTGACTAACAGGTTCAGCTGGTCCTATTACAGGCTGATTGGTTTATTATATCATCAAAACTTCTAACAAGAAAATCCTAACAGTTATAGTGTAGAGTTTACATCTAACATATGTCTTGTGAAGGATAAATCTTCACTGCAGGTTCTGATTACAGGTGTCAGGAGAGGAAATGTATATTTTGCTGACTTCAAGAGCAGCTCTCCTGAAACTTGTTTAGTCCCTAAGAGCTCATCTGAGCTCAGCTAGCTTTGGTATAAACTCCTGAGTCACTTAAACTTCAAGATTATTAACAAAATCTCTCGACTTTCTCTTGTAGAGGGTCTACCTAATGAAGTTTTTAGCAAAGACCACGTGTGTGGAGCATGTCAGGAAGGAAACAAAACCAAAGCTTCATTCAAGGAGAAAGATGCCTTCTCAACTGACAGAGTGCTTCAGCTCCTGCACATGGATCTCTTTGGTCCAATTACTCCTGTCAGCATGAATGGTAGGAAATATACCTTTGTTGTTGTTGATGATTATTCCAGGTACACATGGATAATTTTCTTGCTAAACAAGAAGGAGACTCAGGTCAAGCTTCCTGAGTTACACAAGAAATTGAGTATTGAACATGGTCAGAGCATTGTCAGGATCAGATCAGATCGGGGAACAGAGTTTATTAACTCTATTATAACTTATTTTTGTACTGACCTTGGTATTGCTCATGAGACTTCTGCAGCCAGGACCCCTCAGCAGAATGGGGTAGCTGAGAGAAGGAACCAGACCCTGAAGGAAGCTGCCCAGACCATGTTGGCTGAGTCAGGACTGCCCAAGAAGTACTGGGCTGAAGCAATCAACACTGCTTGTGTTGGGACAATCTTAAGTATTTTGATTAGATCCTAAAACCCCTTGATGAATTTGCCTAAGTATAGTTGATCAGGATGATAGACTTAGGATAGATAGGTTAGAATAGATTTTTCTATTCACATGTATTCAGTTAAGGGGGAACGTACTGAGGAGTGAAGACCGATGGAGACGTCTTTGAAGTCTGAAGTATCCCCAACCCTAAAGGTTTGATCGTACAAAAGATGATCAACCTGAAGCTGAACCTGAAGAACCTAGGAAGAGTCCTGAAGATGCCTAGAAGCCATCCTGAAGAAGTCCACTGATCCTGACAGAACTGAGTAAACTAAGCATGCTCAGGGTAGTCTCTATCAATGAGGGCACAAGTAACCTTGATCAGGCTGAACATCTTACTAATGTTCTTAAGTCCTGACTTGGGCTTAGTATCAGTTAACCTAATACTTATAAGTCCTGAGACCCAAAGGTTACACGTGCAAATGGAGGTCTGATGAAGCGGAAAGAATGTTAGAGTCTCCAACATAAGACAAACATTTATGCTGAGTAAAGAACGAGGAACTCAGAGTTATAAATGTACGAGGTTCAGTGAAGTCAATGCCGACAAACTAGCCATTGACAAAGCGACCAGTTAGAAGGCGATACGTATGTACGGAGACTGAGCACATTTAATGCTTCTCAGAGTTGCAGGCGGTGGATCAGAAACTTTGCCATACTAGGTATGGTCCATGTCAGACAAGGACAACCAGAACCTGCACCTACCCTGAATAGAAAGGTTTGAAACGGATCAACTCCAACTGATCTATTTCAAACCTCCCTATAAATACAGAAGGTCTTGCTCCCATTCAAGGCTAACGGGAAATTTCCAAGAGAAACTCTCAAGATTCCAAGCACTCAAAGTTTATTTGAAGCAACACTCTGAAACCTTAAATTTCCCTAGTGTTGTAGTAAGAATCTTTTCTATATTTTACTTAGAGTATTGATCCTATCCTTAGAACTGATTTGTTAGAAGGATCAATACACAATAGTTGGAAAACGTGAATACCAAACCCCTCAGGTTGTGAGTTGGTTGGTAGGAAGTATTGGGACTTGTAAAACCACCCAGGGGTCAGTTCCTAAGAGAGGAAGTTGGCTACTCGTGTCCCTTGGCACGTAAAAATCAAGTACCTATCCTCAGGGTTTTGAGGATAACTTTCTGTTGAATCAGGTAGTGGACGTAGGAGTTGGTTATCACAAAACCACGTTAAAAAGACCCTTGTGTGCTGATTTACTATTTGCTCAGGATCATAATTGTCATCATACTAACCTAAGCATACTTGCATTGTTTTGGAAAATCTTCAGGACTAACTTTGTCATCCTGACCTTAAAACTGTGCACCAGCCTTAACCACGTTTTCACTAACCAAACTGATAAGCTTTCAGAAACTAAAACGAGTAAAAACTTAAGGGCTCACATTCCGCACTAAACTGAGCTCACTGAGATAGTAGTCCAACTGACTAGCTTCAGAGCGGTCAGTAGGTTTGTAATCTCTACTGAGCTTCCAAGAGCACAACTCTGACTTAACATATTTATTTTATCACTGATCCGTCCCTACTGCCCCAGAGGACCATTAGTTTGAGAGAACATTTCAGGATCTTCCTGACTAAGTCTGAAAGAGCATTTTCCTGAGATTTCTGGAAAATCTGATATCAGTGTATTCCCCCCAATACACAGATTATACTCATTTCGGGACCAACAAGTGGTATCAGAGCAGTGGTTCAAAAGACCATTGACTTTGTTTACCAACAGTTTCTGAGGAGAAACGTTTGGTGGCCAACTGAACGGATCTTGTTTTTGAAAACTTGCATATCATGGCATCCGGTTCTAAGCGCCTTGAAGGCAGTCTTCCTGAATTCTCTATTGATAATTATGATTATTGGAAATTCAGGGTCCTTGCACATCTCTATTCCATCCATGATCAGATGCCCCAGGTGATTGAGCATGGTCCGATCAGATTTATGAGGAATCTTCAGACCACCTGGCCCGTAGCTGGTAATGTTTCTGTTCCGGCTGCTGGAGATGAGCCTGTGGAGAGGTCCGCGCTTACTACTGATCAGAATAAGCAAATCGGACTGGATAATGTTGCGCAGAACATTATACTCCACAACATTTCTTACGAGAATTCGGTCATGCTCATGCATCTGACGACTGCAAAGGAGATCTGGGATGCACTGAAGGAGATGAGTGAGGGCTCAGAGAAAATCAAGGAGAACAAACGTGATCTTGCTATCAGGAAGTTTGAGGCCTTTCGGATGTTGGAAGGAGAGACCATCGATCAGATGGAAGCTCGGTTCATTAAGATGATGAACGAGCTAGCAACCCTTAGGAAGTACTTTCCCAAGAGGGAGGTGTCATCTAAAATCCTGAATTGTCTCCCTGAAAGATGGGACACATGAGTGATCTTGTTGAAGAACACTCAGGATCTCACAAACATTTCTTACTCTCACCTCTTCTCAGAGTTAAAGGCTCTGGAATTCGACCTCGATAAGTGGAAGACGAAGGGTGTTGTCAGTGAGGATGTAAGTGAGGAGAAGACACCTAAGAAGAAAAAGAGTGTGGCTCTTAAAGCTACTCCTGAGCCTGAGGCTGGATCTGGCTCTAAGTCACAGAAGGTCATGAACAAGGATGAGCTAGCCCTGGAGTACAGCCTGATGGCACGACAATTCGAGAAGCTGAACTCTCGTTTCAGCAGGTATAATAAGTTTTATACTGACAATCATGACCGCAGGTATTCCAGCCCCAGGAGATCGAGCCCCCGGTGGGAAGAGGGGAGGGGTTCCGAATCCAGGAGAGAACAAGATGAGCCTGAGCGGCATAGAGATGAGAAAAGCTCCAAGAGGAGAGATGATGCTGATATCAGAAGATCCAACTCCAAGCCTGAAAGATCATCAGGGAGCCGGAGGGAGTCATCTGATAAAAGGTACACTGACAAAAAGGGTGTTTCTGATATAGATCAGTGTTACCACCACCACTGGACCGAACATTATCAGTATGATTGTCCGGAGCTCAGTGCTCGTGAGCGAGAAGATCGAAGAGCCAAGAGAGAGCTCAGGGCATCAGACCGGAGAGCAATGCTTGCTGAGGATTCCTCAGATTTGGATGGCCCAGGACGCCGGTCTCCTGAACTCTTCTCCGATGAGGAGTATGATAACCTCTGCCTGATGGCAGATGATGAGATATGTTCTTCTGCCTCTTCTCCTGATCACGCACCTAAGCTTAGCTCAGACTCAGCAAGAGATCTTGACCTTCAGCTCGCTTTAGAGCAATTGATGGCTGATTTCTCGAGGCTACAAGAGACTCATATTCACACAGTGGATGTGAACGCACAACTGAGTGGGGAGAATGATCGGTTAACTGAGTCTCTCAGATTGATAGATACTGAGGAAGCCCTCAGGCTAGTAAATCTTCAGGAAGAGTTGCTTCACGCTCGGAATAAGCAATAGGAGACTCCACTGGAGGTTGAAAGACTGAAAGGTGTAATCAGCTCACTGATTGAGACTCGTGACACTGGTTTGTTCCTCGCTCAGGAACAACTGATGATTGAGCGAATTGCTCTAAAGGAGATGTTCGAAACTGAGTGGCAAGCTCGCCTTTGTGCTGAGCAAACTACTTGGGATCTTGAGCTGATCTCAAAGGAGAATGCTCATGAAAAACTGGTGCTTCAGTACACCACTGAGATTGAGGCCCTGAAAAAGGAAAATGGGCACCTTGAGGAAAAGCTGAAGAAGTTACACACATCTTCCCAAGTGGTTGATGAGTTAAAAGTTTCTCTCAACTGACTGATGCTGCAAAAGCTGGGTTAGGCTATGATACCTCTAAAGACCCAAAGGGCAAGAAGAAGAGAGGTGCTTCAGGGAGCAACTCTCAGAAGAAGTTTGTCCCTGCCCAAACTGACGACAAGAGCCCAAGTGTTGCTCGTCAGGATTAAGGCAAAGGGAAGGAGAAAGTGCCTGCACCTGTCAGGCAAAGGACTGAGGAATCTAGACCAAAACCTAAGGGAAAGGCCAAAGCTCCTCATCCTGAGTCGAGGAAGAAGGACCAAGGGAACTCCAAGGCTTAGCCTAGGAACCCTCAGGCTGGAAAGAACTCAGCCCCAAGTACATCTCAGGCTCAACCTAGAAATACTCAGGGCAGAGGAACTCTGGTCAGGGGAGACCTCAGGCAAGGCCAAGGACTACTGAGGTCCAGAGGCCTCAGACAGGGCACAGAGCCCATCAGGAGCGTCCCAATCCTCAAAGGAGAAGGACAAACCAAATGGCCCTTGAAAGGCAACGAAGACCTGACTCTGATAACACTCAGGTCAGACCTCAAGTGCCTAGAGGTCAGGCCTGAGCTGCTCCTTCTCAGGACAAACCTCAGTCAAATGCACCCAGGCCAAGGAGGAACAAGTGGCCCGCCCCCAGGAATCAATCCAGGGCTCCTGAGACTCAGGCTGACACACATACACCCTCAATTTCCCAGGCACAAAGGAAGAAGAGGATAGTGTTGATGATTCAGGGAGACAGGTTTACACTTCTGATGCCATCAGATTTGTTAAGCAAATCTGGATCCCGAAGGGTATGGCTGACACTGTAGGACCCAATACGAGATGGGTACCTAAGGCCTGATTCTTTTCAGGTCGCTGCGCGCTATAAGAAGAAGAAGGAGGATCTGATGAAGGACTGGTACTTGGACTCAGGGTGTTCCAGGCACATGACCGGATTTCGTGATCTCCTTCAGGACTACATAGCTCAGGAAGGCCAGCAGGTAACCTTTGGGGATAACTTTAAGGGTTTCACCTAAGGATTCAGTACCCTTGTTGTTGGCTCTGTGAGAGTGCTTAATGTATCCTATGTTGAGGGTCTTAGGCATAACCTGCTTTCGGTCAGTCAGTTTTGTGACCGAGGATATAGTGTAGAATTTACATCTAACATATGCCTTGTAAAAGACAAATCTACACTGCAGGTTCTGATTACATGTGTCAGGAGTGGCAACGTTTATTTTGCTGGCTTTAAGAGCAGCTCTCCTGAAACTTGTTTGGTCGCTAAGAGTTCTTCAGAACTCAGTTGGCTTTGGCATAAACACCTAAACTTTAAGATTATTAACAAAATCTCTCGACTTTCTCTTGTAGAAGGTCTACCTAATGAAGTTTTTAGCAAAGACCACATGTGCGGAGCATGTCAGGAAGGCAAGCAAACCAAAGCTTCATTCAAGGAGAAAGATGCCTTCTCAACTGACAGAGTGCTTCAGCTCCTGCACATGGATCTCTTTGGTCCAATTACTCCTGTCAGCATGAATGGTAGGAAATATACCCTTGTTGTTGTTGATGATTTTTCCAGGTACACATGGGTTATTTTCTTGCTGAACAAGAAGGAGACTCAGGTCAAGCTTCCAGAGTTACTCAAGAAATTGAGTATTGAACAAGGTCAGAGCATCGTCAGGATCAGATCAGATCGGGTAACTGAGTTTATTAACTCTATTATTTCTGATTTTTGTACTGACCTTGGTATTGCTCATGAGACTTCTGCAGGCAGGACCCCTCAGCAGAATGGGGTAGCTGAGAGAAGAAACCGGACCCTGAAGGAAGCTGCCAGGACCATGTTGGCTGAGTCAAGACTGCCAAAGAAGTACTGGGCTGAAGCAATCAACACTGCTTGCTACACTCAGAACCGATCTATGCTGAACAAACAACATGCTCAGACATCTTACGAAATGTGGAATAAAAGGAAGCCTCGCATCTCCTATTTCCATATTTTTTGGTGTAAGTGTTTCATCCTGAACAATGGGAAAGACCAGCTGAAAGCCTTTGATAGGAAGTCCGATGAGGGAGTTTTCTTAGGATACTCCTCAGTTAGCAAAGCTTTCAGGGTGTATAACTGTCGGACCCTTTGTGTGGAGGAAACACCTCATGTTGTGTTTGATGAGACTGCATCAGTGCGTAGAAAACAGGTTCCGAGTCCTGACACTGAAGGGGTTACCAAGAGGGTGACAAGACTGAGCCTGAAGAATCCTGAGTTCAAGGTCAAATTTGTGAATGCTCCCAAGGGATGGGATGATGATGACGATCAGGATGGAGCTCAGGCCAACCCTCAGCAAGCCCCAGCCTCGGAGAATGTTGAGTCTCAGACGGAGGCACAAACTCAACCTGAGGTACGTACTGTCGATGATGATGCTTCTGCACCTGAGACAGTTACTGAGTCCAACTCTGTAGGGAGAAACAATGTCCCTGATGTTGTACAACCCTCAGGAAATTGACTCGGTATCCTCTGTTCTTGCTCGTTCCGCTTCTTTGCCTATTATTGTAGAGACTAACATTTCAGGTTCAGGTGAGGGAGCGTCAGCAGCTCCCAGTGCGGCCGTCAGCAGGAGGCGGTGGCTAGATGATCACTCATTGGCTGACATCATTGGTGAAGTCAATGAGGGGGTCAGGACAAGGTTGTCCTTCGGTGAGAGTGCTATGTTCTGTTGCTTCCTGAGTGATCAGGAGCCTAAGAACATAAAAGAAGCTCTTACTGACCCCAACTGGATCCTAACCATGCAGGATGAGCTCAATCAGTTTGAGCGGAATCAGGTTTGGGAGTTAGTTGAGAGACCTAGGCTTCAACATGTCATTGGCACCAAGTGGGTTTTCAAGAACAAGAAAGATGAGAAGAATGTTGTGGTCAGGAACAAGGCTAGACTGGTGGCCAAGGGTTACTCTCAATCCGAAGGAATCGACTGTGATGAGACTTTTGCCCCAGTTGCAAGGTTGGAAGCAATCAGGTTATTCTTGGCCTATGCAACATTCAAGAAGTTCAAAGTGTATCAGATGGATGTAAAAAGTGCCTTTCTGAATGGTGTACTGAACGAGAAGGTTTATGTGGAACAACCTCCAGGGTTCGAAGTTGGTAACAAGGTTTATCACCTGAAGAAAGCTCTTTATGGCCTGAAGCAAGCTCCCAGGGCTTGGTATGATACACTCTCCCTGTTCCTGATAGACCATGGCTTTTTAAAAGGAGCAGTGGACAGGACCCTCTCCAGGATTACCGAAGTGGATGACATACTCTTGGTTCAGATTTATGTGGATGACATAATATTTGGATCTGCTAATCTAAAGCTTTGTGAGAAATTCTCCAAGCTGATGACTGGGAATTTTGAGATGTCAATGATGGGAGAGATGAACTTCTTCTTAGGTCTTCAGGTCAGGCAATCTGACTCCGGAATCTTCATAAATCAGTCCAAATATGTGAGGGACTTGATTCAGAAGTTTGGAGTTCAGACCAGCAAAGTCTCACGTATTCCCATGAACACAAATAAGAAGATGGATCCTGACAAGGAGGGGACCTCAGTGAATCAGACTGAATATAGGGCACTGATTGGATCTCTATTGTACCTGACTGCAAGTCATCCTGACATCACTTATGCAGTTAGAGTTTGTGCAAGGTATCAGTCTGATCCGAAGAAGAGTCATCTAGAGAGTGCCAAAAAGATACTGAAATACCTGAAGGGTACAATCAATTTAGGACTTCGGTATCCCTCTAATGACAACCTAGGACTGACTGGCTATTCTGATGCTAATTATGGAGGCTGTAGGATTGATAGGAAATCAACTACAGGCACATGTCAATTTCTAGGGAGTAAACTGATCTCTTGGTTTTCTAAGAAGCAAACCAGTGTTGCAACGTCTACTACTGAGGCTGAGTATATGGCGGCTGGCAGTTGTTGCTCTCAAATCCTTTGGTTAAAGCAACAACTGATAGACTACCAAATAGAGGCCACTGATGTCCCAATTTATTGTGACAATAATAGTGCCATTGCCATATCCCAAAACCCAGTCTTACACACAAGGTGTAAGCATGTAGACATCAGGCATCACTTCATAAGAGATCATGTTGAGAAGAAGGATATAAAGATGGAGAGGATCTCTACTGACAAGCAGAGAGCTGACATCCTGACTAAGGCTTTGCCTGGAACTAGGTTTGTTGAGCTGTCAGTAGAGTTAGGACTTCTTGACCCAGGAGTAGATGGATCAGTATGAACCTCATTTCAGGACTGAACAAGGTGGTCAGGAGGAATGACTAACTCAGGATCAGGTTGCAGATAGATGAATGGCTTTCAGGGGGAACATACATCAGATCTTGATAGTCAGGATCAGAATAAAGTTAGGTTCAGGACATAGAGCTCAGGGCTTGTCACCCTGATCTGACTCAGAGGTATCAGTCAGGTTTCTATATCTGACTGACTGGTATGTATTATTGAACCTTTGCTTTAATTATGGCCTGGTTGCATCATTTCTTATCATATCTGACACCGCATCAATCACATGATTTTAAAATCGCATCCCAGCCGTTCATTTATTATTTCAATTTTATTAAATGCAAGTATATGAATTTATTTCAAACATGCTCTGACAAGCATTAAATCCATATGTGGGTGGGAACAGTTTTCCATAAAGTTTGAATTATTAACTTTGAAAACTGAATTTGGTAAACTTTTTATCCCGGATATACCATTTCATCTCATCCATTAAATTTCAAAAGACCATTAATCCAACCCATTCACTAAAACTGAGTTCTTGGGTATAAAAGGAAGGCGTATTCATTGTACACAATTTGCGCACTCATATTTTCCAAACCCAATTTTTCTGCAAATTACTCTCTATCATTTCTTGCATCAATGGCTTCCACCACCACCACTAAACCTTTCATGGCTGCCTCAGAATTGCAGAAATTCCACACTGCCATTTCAGCTTTTGAGTCCAAGGTGACCTTTGATTGGCTGGCTGATTTCTCTCATCGATCATCCATCAAAGAGTTGGATCAAGTCTATGGGGCTCTCAACACTGCTGGCCTTTTGGATTTCATGTCCAAGAAATCTGCGAAGATTTATGCACATCAGATAGCGGCTTTCTATGCTAACCTGAAGGAGAATGACGCAGGGGAGTGGGAATCAGTGATTCCACTTCGGAGGACTGTGGAAAAGGAAAGGAAGAAGATAGTTCATCACTTCTTTGAGAAGGTGAACGTACGAGAGCTGATCAGAAAAACCTACAACCTTCCTCATTCCACTGCTGATGAGGAACTGTCAAATGCAGCCATGCATAAGTTCGGCAAGGAGCAAGGTTGTGCCAACACTTACCAGATCGTACCCCAGGAATTATTTGGAAAGATGAACAAGAAATTGTTCAAGCCTGAGTACAAACTGATGTTTGAAGTTGTATGTCAGAGTATTATGGGGTTTGTGGGTGGCCTGGAGCAGGTGTCCCAACCCAAGATCAGGTTTATGGCAGCAGTGGTGGAAAATGCTGAAGTGGACTGGGAGGAATATTTCCTCCAGAAGTTGGTGCTTGAGGCCAAGAAGGTTGAAAGGGATGGAGATCAGATCATCCTGACAAAGAACCCTCACTTCGGTTCTAAGCTATCAGTGATGCTTCAGAATCTCAGGTTTGGAGACGTTGACAAGGAGGGGCTTGTTGACTTCAAGGACAAAAACATCATGTATCAGAATGCTGCTGATACCATCAAAATGATGAAGGACACTGAGATCAAGAGGATCTCAAAGGGGAAGGGAAAGGGCAAGGCAGCCAGTTCAATTGCTCTGGAGGAGCCGGACAAATTAGGGCCAAAGCGTGTCATTGTGAACGGTCTTCAGGTCTCTGAAAAGAAGACTGTGCTTCATTATTCCGAGACTGAATCAGACACACCTGAACCGAGAACCATCCCAGCTGCCAAGTCTCGAATGTCAGCAGCAACACCTTCAGCAACTCCAATTGCTGACACCCCAACTGAGCAGGAGGTGGCTCATGAAGATGAAAGCATGCCTCAGGAGGGGGATGCTACAGTTGAGGGGGAACAGGCTACCCAAGAGCCTGTTCAAGAGGATCCTGTTTTGCAAGTTGTGCAGGACCTAAGAGTGGAGGCTCAGGCTGAGCCCAG
The DNA here is from genome assembly GCA_026898435.1 of Prunella vulgaris. Classification (NCBI taxonomy): domain Eukaryota; kingdom Viridiplantae; phylum Streptophyta; class Magnoliopsida; order Lamiales; family Lamiaceae; genus Prunella; species Prunella vulgaris. The sequence continues at coordinate 1,217,800 of JAPKLY010000048.1, forward strand.
TGGAGGAGCTGATGTGGAAGTGTTGGAGGAAGAAGAAGGAAGTGAGAAGGAAGGTGAAGGAGAGGATGATGAGGAGGTTGTCCCGGAGACAAGGAAGTTCAGATGCTGAGGATGAAGAGCATCAAGTGGCAGAGGGGACGGAGGCTCAGGAAGAGCTCCAGGATGGGGATGTGGAGAATGTCCAAGGCAGGAAATGGACGGTCTCAGATGATGCTTATTCTGAACCAGAGCATCAGGAGGGAGATCAGGAAGAGGTTGCTCCACCGCCGAAACTGACACCTTTTGAAATGGATGCTCATTCTCAGGCCAAAAGGTTCATCAGTCAGAATCTTCCAGATCTGGATCCCTCTTATGCTGAGGAGGTTGTGCAGCTCAGAGTATTGATCATGATGTGGAGGGCATCCATTACTGAAGTTGCTTCGATGATCGAGGCAAATGGAGTGGAATATCTCAGGGATCAGGAGCAACTCATCCTCGACAGGTTTGGTCTTCGAACTTATGCCCAAGCAATTTCAAAATATGATTTTCTCAGGGTTGTTCGAGCCAACAGTCCTCACCCTATCCCCTCCATGGAACTGGCGATAGTTCCAGGTGGCAGGGCAGGTGCAAGCTCAGGACCAGTTGCACCGACCGATGAAGCACTCCCCGGGGTCGGGACTGCTGAGGCTCCAGGAGAGACCCCAGTTATGGTTCTTCAGAAGCCAACAAGGAAAACTAAGAAGAGGAAGAACCGGACCATATCGGTGGGAGTTTCACTGATGGATCGCAGCATCATCAGTAAGATCTATTGCCAGCAGGAGAAACACAAGAAGCTGGCGATAAATTTTTTGAATGCAAGGAAGGAAGACTCTGATCGCTTCCTGAGCATTGAAACTCAAAGATCTACTGAGCTTGCCACAATCTCTGGCCAAGTTCAAAGTGTTATAGACTCAGCTCTCGGCAACCTGGATGGGAGGATTAGGGAACTGATTGTTGAGGTAATGCAGGGGCAAGAGGCCCAGGTTAGAGGTTTGGCTAGGGAGGAAGCCCAGGCGGAGGATGCATCTCTACTGAGGAGGATCAGTGAGAACTTGAAGAGCTCGGATGAAGTATGGCAGAAGTCCTTCTCCAATCTAATGACTGGGTGTACTAGTCAAAAGAAGGAGTTGGCCACCATGAAGTCTAAGTTCGACAATCATCTTTCCGAGAGCATTGTCCGGGCAGAGAGGACTAATGCACTGGCTTCTGACCTAAAAATAGTGACTGACCAAGCTGCTTCACAGGGGATCCTTATCAATGGCATCAAGGCAAAATTGGATAAGGAAGAGGACTCCCCTGATGCTGCCAAAAAGGGGGAAGGAAAGAAAAATCCAAAGTTTGACGCTTCTAAGAAGAGAAAGGCCACTGATCCTACGATTTCCACTCAGGATCAGAAGAAGAGGAAACTGGCAACTTCTGAAGAAGTGAAAGATCTTTTGGATGAATGTGAAGAGCAACTATATCCTTGTGATCCCTTGGTAGTAATGAAGAAGAGGCAGAACAGTTGACTTTGGAAACTGCACTGAAGGTTAGGTCTCAGGATACGAAAATTGAGAAACTTCAGAGGCAGCTTGATGCCCTGAAGGAAAAGGAGAAAACTGAGAAGAAGAAACCTGAACCCAGTGTAGTGAAGAAGAAGGTTGTTGGTCAGAAGAAGAAGGCAGTCTCTGATGAGCCTGCAGGACCCTTCCTGTACGAGTATGTAGACAGCTTCATTCCGCCACAATTGAATCAGACTTGGGTTCCGGTCAAGAAAGAATTTGTGTAGAAGTACTATGTTTATGGGAACTGGCTGAAGTGCGAGGGCCATGATAAGAATGTTGTATTCATGTAGTGGATGGACCTGCACTATCCTGAACTATGGGCTAAAATCGCCAGATACGCCGACAGAGCAGGATATCAGATCAAAGCCCCTGAAAACATAGTCTACATACCACCAATGATGGGAATTAATCATCACCTCAACCGTACTGCTATTCAAGCTTAAATTGCCATGGTGGCTCAAACCAACGGTGTTTTTGAGGATCCAGATCAATTCCATGAGGTGAAGCTAAGGGTCCTGGCGAAGTATGGACTGTCCTTGATGAAGTGGGATGATGAAGACTGACGAGTAGAATCAGGATTAGTGTCTCAGGAACTCTTTGTAATAGTTTCAGGAAATCATGTACTTAACCGTTATATTAATGAAACTATTTTATTCCTGAGACAACATCTCGTTGACTCCTAATTTACTTTTCTGCTCTTTAACAAGAACTGTACTAACCTTTTCCTGTTTCCATCATATAGAACTAAGGACCTGATATAGGTTCCTAAACTGAATACTGATAGTATCAATAACTTGTTTAGATGGTAGGATTTTTTCTAAGGGTTTTGGCATCATCAAAACGGGGGAAATTGTTGGGACAATCTTAAGTGTTTTGATTAGATCCCAAACCCCTTGATGAACTTGCCTAAGTATAGTTGATCAAGATGATAGGCTCAGGATAGATAGATTAGAATAGATTTTTCTATTCACAGGTATTCAGTTCAGGGGGAACGTACTGAGGAGTGAAGACTGATGGAGACGTCTTTGAAGTCTGAAGTCTGAAGTATCCCCAACCCTAAAGGTTTGATCGTACAGAAGATGATCAACCTGAAGCTGAACCTGAAGAACCTAGGAAGAGTCCTGAAGATACCTAGAAGCCATCCTGAAGAAGTCCACTGATCCTGACGGAACTGAGTAAACTAAGCATGCTCAGGGAAGTCTCTATCAGTGAGGGCACAAGTAACCTTGATCAGGCTGAACTTCTTACTAATGTTTTTAAGTCCTGACTTGGGCCTAGTATCAGTTAACCTGATACTTGTAAGTCCTGAGACCCAAAGGTTACACGTGCGAATGGAAGTCTGATGAAGCGGAAAGAATATCAGAGTCTCCAACATAAGACAAACATTTATGCTGAGTAAAGAACGATGAACTCAGAGTTATAAATGTACGAGGTTCAGTGAAGTCAATGCCGACAAACTAGCCGTTGACAAAGCGACAAGTTAGAAGGCGACACGTATGTACGGAGACTGAGCGCATTTAATGCTTCTCAGAGGTGCAGGCGGCAGATCAGAAACTTTGCCATACTAGGTATGGTCCATGTCAGACAAGGACAACCAGAACCTGCACCTACCCAAAATAGGAAGGTTTGAAAATGATCAACTCCAACGGATCTATTTCAAACCTCCCTATAAATACAGAAGGCCTTGCTCCCATTCAAGGCTAACGAGAAATTTCCAAGAGAAACTCTCAAGATTCCAAGCACTCAAAATTCATTTGAAGAAACACTCTGAAACCTTAATTTTCCCTAGTGTTGTAGTAGGAATCTTTTCTGTATTTTGGTTAGAGTATTGATCCTATCCTTAGAACTGATTTGTTAGAAGGATCAATTCACAATAGTTGGAAAACGTGAATACCAAACCCCTCAGGTTGTGAGCTGGTTGGTAGGAAGGACTGGGACTTGTAAAACCACCCAGGGGTCAGTTCCTAAGAGAGGAAGTTGGCTACTCGTGTCCCTTGGCACGTAAAAATCAAGTGCATATCCTCAGGGTTTTGAGGATAGCTTCCTGTTCAATCAGGTCGTGGACGTAGGAGTTGGTATCTCCGAACCACGTTAAAAAGACCCTTGTGTGCTGATTTACTATTTGCTCTAGATCATAACTGTCATCATACTAAACTAAGCATACTTGCATTCTTTTGGAAAACCTTCAGGACTGACTTTGTCATCCTGACCTTAAAACTGTGCCCCAGCCTTAACCACATTTTCACTAAGTAAACTGATAAGCTTTCAGAAACTAAAACGAGTAAAAACTTAAGGGCTCACATTCCGCACTAAACTGAGCTCACTGAGATAGTAGTCCAACTGACTAGCTTCAGAGTGGTCAGTAGGTTTTTTATCTCTACTGAGCTTCCAAGAGCACAACTCTGACTTAGCCTATTTGGTTCATCACTGATCCATCCCTGCTGCCCCTGAGGACCATCAGCTTGAGAGAAAATTTCAGGATCTTCCTGACTAAGTCTGAAAGAGCATTTTCCTGAGATTTCTGGAAAATCTGATATCAGTGTATTCCCCCCATACACTGATTATACTCGTTTCGGGACCAACAACTTGCTACACTCAGAACCGATCTATGCTGAACAAACAACATGCTCAGATACCTTATGAAACATGGAATAAAAGGATGTCTCGCATCTCCTATTTCCATATTTTTGGGTGTAAGTGTTTCATCCTGAACAATGGGAAAGACCAGCTGAAAGCCTTTGATAGCAAGTCTGATGAGGGAGTTTTCTTAGGATACTTCTCAGTCAGCAAAGCTTTCAGGGTGTATAACTGTCGGACCCTTTGTGTGAAGGAAACACCTCATGTTGTGTTTGATGAGACTGCATCAGTGCGTAGAAAACAGGTTCCGTGTCCTGACACTGAGGGGGTTACCAAGAGGGTGACAAGAATGAGCCTGAAGAATCCTGAGTTCAAGGTTAAATTCGTGAATGCTCCCAAGGGATAGGATGATGATGACGATCAGGATGGACCTCAGACCAACCCTCAGCAAGCCCCAGCCTCAGAGAATGTTGAGTCTCAGATGGAGGCACAGACTCAACCTGAGGTACGTACTGTCGGTGATGTTGCTTTTGCACCTGAGATAGTTACTGAGTCCAACTCTGTAGGGAGAAAACAATGTCCCTGATATTGTACAACCCTCATGGAATGACTCAGTGTCCCATGTTCTTGCTCGTTCCACTTCCTACCCTGTTATTGTTGAGACTAACAGTATTTCTAGCCTGTAATCTACCTAAAATAGGAAAGATTTGATTTGATCTCCTCCAACGGATCTATTTTGAATCTTGCCTATAAATATGGAGAACCTTGCACCCATTCAAGGTTAACGGGAAATTTCCAAGAGAACTCTCAAGAATCCAAGAACACAAAGCATATCATAAACAACACTCTGCAATTAAATTTCCCTAGTGTTGTAGTAGGATTCACTCTGTATTTGCTTAGATCGATAGCTCTATTATTTAGCATTGATTTGTATTGCTAGAGCTATCTGAGTTGGAAACCAGAATACCAAACCTCTCAAAGTGTGAGATAGGTTGGTTAGAAGGACTGGGACTTGTAAAACGCCCAGGGGTCAGTTCCTAAGAGAGGAAGTTGGCTACTCGTGTCCCTTGGCACGTAAAACCCAAGTACCTATCCTCAGGGTTTTGAGGATAGCTTCATGTTAAATCAGGTCGTGGACGTAGGAGTTGGTTATCTCCGAACCACGTTAAAAAGTCCCCTGTGTGCTGATTTACTGTTTTGTTCAGGATCATAAATGTCATCATATTAAACTGAACATACTGCATTGGTTTTAACTTCAGGACTGAATCAATCATCCTGAATCTGAATACTGTGCACTCAGCCTTAACCACCAATTTACTAAGCAACTCAGAGAAAACGTTTTCAGAAACTAAAACGAGTAGAATCTAAGGGCTCACTTTCCGCACGTACTCTGACTCACTGAGATAGTAGTCCAACTGACTCGCTTCCAAGCAGTCAGTAGGTTAGTTATCTCTACTGAGCCTCCGAGCACTTTACTCTTACTCAGCTTATCTGACTCGTTACTGAACCGTCCCTGCTGCCCCTGCGGACATTCAGCATACTGAGTACTTCAGAGAATTCTGACTGAGTACGTTAGAGCATTTTTCTGAGTCTTTCAGAAAAATCTGACATCAGTGTATTCCCCCCCCCCCATACACTGATTTAACTCGTTTCGGGACCAACAATATTATATTTTATATAACATATATAAGGTATTAAAAGATGTATTAAGTACATGAATAACATATTATTAACATAAATCAACAAAGAGAATAAAAAATAAATTAAGTAACACATATTTATACTTGCAGAAATACATATTTTCTTTATAGTTACTTGAAAAGTACAAAAAATTAATTTTTTAAGAATTAGTAACACAGATTTTGTCTAATTGTAACACGCATTTGCCCAAATTGTAACATACCTGGGAGCGAAAAAACCTGGAACTACAAGTTGCGCGAATTTTGAAAAAAAATATCCAAATCTGACCCAACCCAGTTTAGATCCGCGAATTTTTCAAAAATGGATATTTCTACGGTAGAAATTTCTACACAAGTACAGTTCACATAAGCCATGATGAGTGTAGACGTTTATGAAAACACATTTAAGCAAGTTACAAACAAGAACAGTTACAAACTTTTAATTTCAAAAAATTAATAGTCGGCTCCCACTTGACCATATAAAATTGGTAGGGACTCCGATGAGGAGTAATAAAGTGCCAATTTTATACCTAAGTAAATACAGGATTACTACTTCGTTTTGAATAAGCCACTCGATGGGAGGGTCAATATCTCCACTAATAATAATCCACAATCAACCTTTTGGGAATTCGTTAATGTGAACTTATCTTTTGGTCTATCCGATAGGGAGAAAGGTGTTTGCCAATGTGTAGTTGAGATTTTTCACAACTGTTAATGAAATCTCCGCAACGGAAGCATTTATGTGGCTTTTAAGTGCGATTTCACTAACAATCGATCAAAATCAGCTTAATCGAACTGCAAAGTGCTTGATTATGTGAAGATTTCGGCAGAGCTTCGTTGAGGCTAAGAAAACTTGCATTTAAATGAAAAAGGGGGCCTATTTATAGGCATTTCTACAAGCAGGTGGTGGCATACACTTTGCCACACTTCTTCCGGAGCTTACAAGTGTCCCTAACCGCTTAAACAAGATAATTACAACGGAAAATTGACTAAAAATGATGAAAAAAGGGTCTTGGTAATCTTCTTCGAAACAGGCGAGTAACTCTTTATGTCTAGCGACCAGCTCATTGGGCGAGCAGGTGAGCTGCTCGCCCCTTATAAGAATTGTAAAACCTGCTCGCCTATTATGAGCAAATAGGTGAGCAGGTGTGCTGGGCAGGTGGTTGGGCGAGCTGGTGTGCTGCTCGCCCTTTCCTCTCTGGCCCTGCTGCTCGGCCATTTCTTGCTTGTTCATTGATTCTTCTTCTTTCGTATTGATCTTCTTTGGTTTTGTCCATGTTCATCATGTTCGATTAGTTGTTTTGGGACACGTCATCCGTTATTCCGCTGATTACCTCCTTAATCATCTGGATTAGATTATTTCATCAACAGCTGCCCCTAGCTTGATGTTTGTTTGAATCTTCAAGAGGATAACAATTATCAAGCTATCTGTGACATTTCCTTGTGGTGTGGAAGTAATCAAGGATTCCTTGTAACCTGCACACATTTGGAGTTTGGATATAATGAAAGACCCCCGTGGCCTCGTTAAAAACCTAGCCGTAAACCACCCTTGTGGATAAACCTATCGTACAAAAAAAGAGATACAAGGGTTTATCCTCACATATCTGTGTCCAAATGATGTAAAAACACTGAAAATATGGTTAGTTTTGAATAGATGGCTTGAAATAGGCGATTTGTAGCTTGGATTAATGTAGGCAAGCAGGGGGCGAGCAGCTCACTGGGCGACCAGGTGAGCTGCTCGCCTGATGGTGGCGATCAGCACATACGGCGAGCAGGTGAGCTGCTCGCCTGTTTCGGCGAGATTCTAGGCGCGGAATACGAAATGTCTCCCCCTTAAATCGCGTACCACTTCTTTTATTTTTCAAAAGTTTGTGATTTGACCCCCGAATAATTACAAACAAGGGCCTCGTTCCTTCTCTATAAATATCTCAATCTTAAACCCTTTCTTTCGTTTTGTTCATATCTTCACACATATTCCGGCAATCATCGTCTCCACGCATTCATCGTCACAATTCGAAGAAAGGTGGGTTACTGATTTTTATTCCCTTGTTTATTTTCTTTTCTCCTTCCGCTCATCGACTATTTTCAGCCGGGAACCGACTTGTGGTTGAATTGTTGCCGGAAATTGTTGAGTTTAGGCTTGAATTTGGTTTTGGGGTTCTGTTTACTTCGGACTTTGGATTTGATATCGTCCATTGTCTTTGATTGGTTGTGTACTGGCTTTCTGATTTTTGAGCTCCCTTGTCGGAAATAATGGCGTCGCCGCCATCCCCCGGTGGTTCGCCACCGTGCAACTCAGAAAAAAGGCCCATGGTCGAATCCCCTATCCAAGACCTCTGGGATTACTCAAATTTGGCACGAAATAGGGGTACGGGGAGTTTGGTGATCGGTGTGGAGTCCCGGGAATACAATCGGGATGTGCAAGAGAGAAGGCGAGCTTCTGAGTTTGAAGATGAACGAGCTGCTCGCCTGGATATTGGAGCTCAAGGAGCTGCTCGCCAATCTGGGCGAGCAGGTGCAGCTGCTCGCCAGGATACCTCTACTGCTGCTCGCCTGGATGCTACAACTGCTGCTCGCCTGAATGCACAAGGAGCTGCTCGCTTGGACAGGCGAGCAGGTGCAGCTGGTCGCCTGTCTTCTGAAGGAGCTGCTCGCCCAGGTGTTGAGGCTGCTATTCGCCCATTTGGGTGAGCAGGTGGAGCTATTCGCCGGGTTAAACAAAGAGCTACTCGCTCCAGGCGAGCAGGTGCAACAGGTCGTTCCTAGCCTTCAGATAGGGATTTGCGAGCGGCTCGTCGTGCACAGATTGCTCAACGTAGACAACCGGCTTCCCCTCCGCCTGCTAGGAGAAGGTTGCTATTAGCAGACGAAGATACTGAGGATGAAACTAATCTGGACGTTCGTCCGGCCATTCATGATGCCTTCGGGACCAGTACCGAGTCTCCTGATACTGAAGTTGTTCGTGAGGTCTCTGAGGCTCGGGATCAGTCGGGCGAGGTTCCAGAGGAAATTAACCTTGATGAAGATGATGCCAACTCCGATCTTGGAGAGGATTTTGAGCGAGATCCCGGACCGAGCCAACAGGAGATTTGGGACGACTTGACTCATATTATCAACCTCCTGAGCAAGTACATGAAGAAACGATTCCAGAAGGAGTTGCACAAGAGATGAACTGGGTAATATACCTGGATCGGTATCGGGATTAATTTATCCGGCCCTAAATTTCTCATGTCCCGTACATTCATACAGTATATACCGCCACCAAGCATAAAAGTCTATTGACAGAGGACGATCTGACTGCTCTAAGGGATGAGTATAAAATCCCGCTTGATATTCATATGTACGTTCCACGTGATCGAGAGTGAGCCGATCTGCCACCACTGGGTTGCACCGCGATAAACATTGATATTCTCGAGGCCGGGTTCCCTCTTCCACTGCATCCGGTAATTGACCAATTTCTGATGGATGTTAACCTAGGGATTACCCAGATTACACCAAACTGATGGAATAATCTGCTAGGTTTCTTTACAGTGATGGGATTGGAGGGATATCTCAATCGTCTGACGGCCCCCGAGATCCATTATGCTATGATGATGTCGGTATGTAGCGAAGAAGGATATGACTATTATTATCTGAAAGCCCGAGCGGGGATGAAATTTGTGGAGTTACTTCCGAATAAAATAAAACGATGGAAAGATCAGTTCTTTTTCATCGGTGGGGATTGGGGCGCCTCCACATCTTATACTGGCACGAGTGAAAGAATTAGGACCCCAGAGGAATATGGGGAATTGAGACGTAAGTGTCATTTTTCATGCGCTTTTTCATTCCGGAATTCACTAATGTAAACTCTATTTCTTTGTAGGTCCGAGGCTTCCGAAGTGGGGACAGAAAGGAATTCCCGATTTGTTTCTCTACGTGTTTTCCAACGCTTCTTACCGCTGCGAGCAGTTCCGGACGGTGAAATATTTGTCAAGCGAACACTGTAGACGTGTAGCCTGCTTGATCACTAGTCCGCATCACCTTGCAGCTCAGGCTCCGCCTCCAGAAGGTTGATATCGTTTACCTGTTATTACTCCCTTGATTTGTTCATTTCTTCATTTCTTAATAATGAATTCTTGTGACAGATCGAGGAGTTGCGGTCGCAATTCCTACGGAGTTCCATGCTTTTTGCCGGCGAGTTCGAGTCTTGAATCCGGATTAAACAGGCACACGATGGATCCTCCAGCTACATTGATCAGGTTGCGGAAGAATAGAGGAATCAAGCCTCTAGTGCAACGAACGGCCACGCCGCCTCGTGTTGCTTCTACTGTTGATCCACCGACTCGGAAGAGCCCTCCTAAGAAGTCCTCTAAACAGTCGAGGAAAGGTGGCAGTTCCTCTGCTGGCGATGAAGAGAAGGTCAACCGACAGAAGAAGAAGGGCAAGACTGCCGCAACCACTGGGTCCAGTCGTCCACCCGCCGATCCTCGATCCAGGGATCCTCGTGATCCGTCTCCACCTTTCCCTTGTGAAGCAGGCTTTCACCGAGATGACTCCTATCTTGGATGGGAATGGGAGATTCGGGAGTCATGAGTTCTCATTCTTTCTTATCGTTTTGCATTTGAACTATCATTTTGCTTAAGCAATTTTTATTCTTTTCAGTTATCATCCAGGCAATCATCCTTTCTGCTTTGATGCACTCCATCAGGCCGCTTGCTCTAGGGTGCCGAGGCATAGGGGTGACATTCCAGATAGGGAAGTTCAAAGGGCCACTGAGTTTGTTGCTCAGTCCTGGAGCAAAACAAACGACCGCACGATCCACCAACAAGACTTGAGTGATAACTTGCTCATGAGCGGGGTGTTTGCTAGCTCTGTTGCCATCATAATCCAACGGGCCCTGGATCAGGCACTTGAACTCAGAAGAGCGAGTCACAAAGCTCAAGAGGAATGTGAAGAAATAGAGAAGGCTCTGAAGGCAAAAGATGATGAGTTGGCCCGAGCAACTCTGAAGATCAAGAGCACTTTGGAGTCTGAGAGTAATGCTCTTGACTCAGTCAAGAAACTTCAGTACAGCAATCGGAATCTTAATAAACAATTAACCACGGCTACTGAAGGCATTGCCCGTCTCAAGGCTGAGAATGTTGATGTGCATCAGAAGTATAATAATTCCCTGGACCAGGTTTTGGAGTTAAGCTACACTCCAAAATACTGTGGCGTGCATATATACGGAGGAGGACGTGATGGAGCAACTACGTGATGCAGCTAACTTTCGACTTATCTGCTCATATGCTGAGTGCATTAGGGCGATCCGTATTTCTGTAGGAGAGGGTACAGAGGTGTTTGAGCAGATGAAGAAGAAGTTTATGGACTTCATCCGGGCCAACCCACCGAACAGGTCGCAGGAACTTCCTTTTGCAGATCTTGTGGAGTCGGGTTTGGATTTGGGATTCCTCGGAGAAGGATATACCATCATCCGGCCCGGAGTACTAACTCAACCTGCCCCGGATGCTCCGCGGACTGCTGTGGTTGCCGAGACCTCCTTCATTGCTCCGGGAACTGCTGATGCCACCGAGGCTTCTCCTAAAGAGCATCGTCAGGAGAGGGAGAATGAGATTGCCCTGTCTTATATTAAGACTCCTCCCGGCGATGATGCAACAACTCCTGAGGTCCCGCCATCTGATGCCGCCGACACCGCTGCTCACACCACCGATTAGGGTTTTTGTTGTGTTTGCCTGATGTCTTCTCTGTTTTAGACATCAATTTTACCTTTTGCCTTCCCGTTTTTTGTTGCACTTTCATTTTCTGTCTTTTCAATTCAGAATGTTGTTTGAACTTCTGACTTTCTGCTGTACTTCCTTTTCTTCAATGAAGGATGTTTTTCTGGTGTACACGTTTTGTTTTTAATGAACTCTAATGAAATGCCATTTATGTCTAATCGTTATATATCGCCTTTCGCGTCTGTTGGGTCATTAATTCGCTTCGTATCGCCTCTTTCTGGGCACGAGGCGAATAAGACACTCGTGCGGAAATGGGCTATCAGGAAGCGTTCACTTCGTCCTTGGGAGCGTATCCGCGTCCCTTTGGTGGACATGAAGCGTTGTCCCGGTATTACCTGGTAAATCCACTCTGCTATCCTCTGGAGCGTATGTAACGTCCTTTGGAGGGGCCTTGGATACACACTCAAGTCCCTCTGTGCGTGGTCTTTCGGGGCTTCACGCTCAGTTCTTATTCGGGAGTAATTAGGCATTTTAACACCGTAACCTTTCAACTAAAGAAGAGCGTTGGCATGCTTGTGCTCTTTCTGGTGCACGACGTACATGCGTTGTACAATGCCATTTTGTCTCTGCATGAGGAGCGTGCTCGACAAGCAGAGACGGAGCTCCACCCGGAGTGCATTTCAGCCCTCTGTAGCCACTCGTTAGTTAGGCGATTTCAATTAGATTGCGACCTTCTAAAAAAAGACCGTCTATAGCATTCATAATATGTTCTGAAACAAAATGTACATTTACATCCTTTACTGATAAAATTTCTTCAAGTGAGCAGCATTCCACGTGTATGAAGATGGTACCCCATCCAGGTTTTTAAATTTGCAAGTCCCATTCGACCAACTTCGCGAAACACGAAACGGTCCTTCCCAGCCTGGTCCAAAAGTTCAGGGTGGAGTGGATAGGATTTTCCGCAAGACTAGATCTCCTTCTTGGAAACTTCTGGCCTTAACTCGCGAATTGTAATACTGGGTAGCATATTGTTTGTATGCTGCATTACGTAATTCTGCCGCCGTCTGCTTTTCTTCAAGGAAATCTTTTTCGATTGCGACGGCTTCATCATTCTCTTTCTCATCGTACATACAAACTCGCCACGTTGGATTCTACAGTTCCACTGGTACCATTGCTTCAACACCGTACGCCATTGTTAATGGAGTTTCACCCGTAATTGTTCTGAATGACGTGCGGTATGACCACAACACTTTGGGAGTTCTTCCGACCAACTTCATTTTTTCTCCGTCAGGCGAAGTTTCAACGTCCGCTTGATAATTTTGTTAATAGCTTCGACCTGACCATTGGACTGTGGATGATACAGGGTCGAGTAATACTTCTTAATTCCCCAAGTATTACATAACTCTCGAACTTTCTTTCCGTCGAATTGTGGCCCATTGTCTGTTATGATTGATCGCGGTATGCCAAATCTGCAGATCAAATTCTTCCAGATAAAATTGATCATTTTCTCTTGGGTGACTGTCACCAGTGATTCGGCTTTGGCCCATTTGGTGAAGTAATCCACGGCTACCACTACGAATCTCACACTTCCCTTCCCAGGTGGGAACGGTCCGATGATGTCGATACCCCACTTGGCAAATGACCAAGGACTGTAAACTGCTTTCATCTCTTGGGGAGGAACATGAATGTTCGGAGCGAACACTTGGCACTTGCGACACTTTTTTGCAAATGAAATAGCGTCTTCTTTCAGGGTAGGCCAGTAATACCTTTGCCTTATGGTCTTATGCGCCAGTGCTCATCCTGCAACATGACTTCCGCATATTCCCTCGTGGATTTCCTCGAGAATTTCCCTCCCTGCTTTCTTGAAGCGCATTTGAGTAGGGGTGATGAAAATCCTCTTTTGTACAAATGGCCGTTGATCATACGTAACGTGCTTCTTGCTTAACCAAACGAACTGCCGCCCAAGGATCTTCGGGCCGTTCTCCCGTGGTTAAATACTTTCTCAAACTTGTCCTCCAGTCATCATCTTCCTCGTCCATCTCCTGCCCCCCATTCAATGTTTGATTCATTTGATAATCAAAGGTTGAAGGATTATCGAGTCGAGTGATGACGACTTCTCTTATCTCGGTTGCCCCCTGGCTGGATGCTAATCGAGCTAAGGTATCTGCTTGAGTGTTCTCAAGTCGAGGTATCTGTTCAATGTATGCTTGCTGAAACATTGATATCAGATGAGCCACTATCTTCTGGTATAGAATCATATGTTCGTCTTTGGCTTCGAATTCTCCTCAGACTTGAGAAACTATGAGTTGTGAATAGCCAAAAATTTGTACTCTCTTAACCCCAATTGGCAATGCAAGTCTGAGTCCAGCAATCAACGCCTCGTACTCAGCTTCATTGTTGGTTGCCAGGAAAGCAAATCTTATTGCCGACGTGAACACCTGTCGGTCAGGGCTTATTAAAACCACTCCTGCCCCCGACGCCAAATTGGTAGACGAACCGTCTACATACAGGTGCCACGGATATTCAAGATCCCTTGTCAGTTCAGATGGATAAGTTAGCTCTACAATGAAGTCAGCCAGAGCTTGTCCCTTGATCGCCGTTCTTGTTGCTTACTTGATGCTAAACTGGCTAATTTCCAGTGACCATTTTAGCAATCTTCCCGCGGTATCAGGGCGATGCAGAATCTGCCGTAGTGGGAACACGTAAGTACTTCTACGTGATGATCGTAGAAATACGGTCGTAACTTGCGTGTGCTCATGACCAATGCATATTCCAGTTTCTCCGTCAGAGAATACCGGACTTCGGCCTCATGCAGAGCTTGACTGACATAGTAAATTGGGGAATGAAACTTGCCTTCGGCGCGTACCAGTACCGAACTTATTGCTACCTCTGATGCAGCGAGGTAGAGGTAGAGTTTTTCTCCAGGAATTGGTTTGAATAATATTTGTGTATTGCCCAGATATTCTTTGATCTGCTCGAATGCTATCTGGCAAACTCTTGTCCACACAAAATTATCCTTCTTCTTAAAGGCCTCTGTTGGGAGAAATCCTAGCAGTCCCTGCCTTGGAGGCGAGCTGCGCTCAAGTCCACTCGTTCGCTCGATTAAAGGCATAGTTGCGTGCCGCCCGTAGCGCTGAAGCTAGATATTGGGTTTAAAGGAATTGATTGTACTACTCATACCAACAAGGTGCATCTTCTTTTCTGGTGCCCATTGTGAAAGAACTCTAAAGTTAAGCGTGCTTTGCTTGGAGCAATTTCATGATGGGTGACCCCCTGGGAAGTTTTCAGGGTGCGTGCGAGTGAGGACATAAGCACGCTAGAAAAGACCTGTGTTGGTTTGCGAGGATAGTACATTAGTTCTACTCAGCGCAACCGATCCAACAATTGGTATCAGAGCACAGGTCACGGGTTCGAGTCCCCATGGCGCAAATAGTGGTATGTTTGGCTTCAAGTCAGGCTACTGCTAGGGGGGGATTGTTGGGAGAAATCCTAGCAGTCCCTGCCTTGGAGGCGAGCTGGGCTCAAGTCCACTTGTTCGCTCGATTAAAGGCATAGTTGCGTGACGCCCGTGGCGCTGAAGCTAGATATTGGGTTTAAAGGAATTGATTGTACTACTCATACCAACAAGGTGCATCTCCTTTTCTGGTGCCCATTGTGAAAGAACTCTAAAGTTAAGCGTGCTTGGCTTGGAGCAATTTCATGATGGGTGACCCCCTGGGAAGTTTTCAGGGTGCGTGCGAGTGAGGACATAAGCACGCTAGAAAAGACCTGTGTTGGTTTGCGAGGATAGTACATCAGTTCTACTCAGCGCAACCGATCTAACAGCCTCAAAGAATGGCCGGCATTTGTCTCCAAAACGCGAAATGAAGCAATTCAATGCAGCTAGACACCCTGTAAGATGTTGAACTTTTCGAATCGAATCAGGAGGCTTCATATTGATTATGGTTTTGACTTTGGTTGGATTCACCTTAATTCTGCGCTGACTAACCAAATGTCCCAGGAACTTTCCTGAATGAATTCTGAAACTGTTTTTCTTCCGGTTAAGCTTCATATTGTAGGTGCGGAGTATCTGGAACGTTTGAGAGACGTGTTCAAGATGGTCTTCCTTGCGCAAGCTTTTCACGACGATATTGTCCACGTAAACTTCGATCGAGCAGCCGATATGTTTGTCAAACATCTTGTTCACCAATTTCTGGTAGGTAGCTCCAGCGTTGATCAAGCCAAATGACATCCTATCCCAACAGTAAAGGTTCTTGTTGGTATAGAATGCGGTATGCTCCTGATCGTCAGGATGTAGTGCAATTTGGTGATATCCTGCAAAGGCATCCATGAAGGTCATGAGTTCGTGCCCTGCGGTGTTATCGACTAGATGATCAATGTGGGGGAGCGGAAATTTATCTTTCGGATAGGCGTCATTCAGATCTGTGAAGTCGATACAGAGTCTTCATGTGCCGTTGGGTTTACGAACAAGAACTGGGTTCGCAACCCATTGTGGGCACAAGACTTCGTGTATCAACTTATTGTTCAGCAACTTCTTGACCTCAGTTGTCAGCGCTTTATATTTATCTGGCCAAACTTCTGTCTTTTTTGGCGAATCGTTCTGTGTGCTGGATCAATATTGATTCGATGACAGGCATGCTCAGTGGGAATGCCTGTCATATCTGAATGAGACCACGCGAAAACGTCCCGATTATTTTTCAAGAAAGCAATCATTCTCGTTCTGAATGGTTCAGGCAGTTCAGATCCGATGAAGAGTTCTAGATCTTCTTTGTTTGGATAAGCCTGGATAGATGTTAACTCTTCTATCGGTGTGACACGTTTTTGCTTTTCTTTCCACCTCGGATCTAAAATAGGTCCATCTGTGTTCAGTTCGTCTTCTATCTCCATCAGTTCACCGTCAAGCCTAGGTTCGAAATCTTGGCTGAGTAGGCACTCGTCTGGGCATTCGCCCTCGAGATGCCTTTCAGACTCAGATTTCCCTAGGATTTGTACAATAGGATTAGGTACACTCTCTGGTACACAAACTGGATCATCAACCTCCATTGGTTCCGCTTCCACTTGGGAAGCACTCAATGTCTCAGGTTCCAGTTCGGTATATGGGGGAGGACTTCCAATCATATGTACATAAGTGACCGATGGAGCGTTCTAAAATAAACATTCTCTAGCTTTCTTTTGATCGCCCTTTATTGTGCCAGCTTCATTTGATGTCGGGAATTCTATACAGTAGTAGTAAGTCGAACAGACAGCTTTAAATTCATGTAAAAAAGGTCGACCGAGGAACCCATTATAAGAGGATGGCTGGTCTACAACGAGAAAGTCTACTTGCCTCGTCATCCTCCTATTGGGATCGTCGACCGAAACAAGTTCAATAAATAGATGTATGGTACCTAGGGGAATAGTAACTACATCCCCCAATCCTATAATCCTGTGATTACAATTCTCAATGTAGGATTCGTAGTCCCCTATTTGGTCTAAAGTACCCTTGAACAGAATGTTCGTGTATGCACTAGTGTCGACCAGCAGTCTGCGAACTCGTGCATTCATGATGTTCGCGCTTATGACCAGGGAATCGTTGTGTGGGGTCATGATCCCTTCCAAGTCTTTTTGTGAAAACTTCAGTTCTGCAGTTGGCTTGGTTGAGGGTCCCACCTCAGTTTCTTTAATCTGATCAATGGCGCACAGTTCTGCTTTCTTCTGCCTCTTCGATGGAGGTGGTCTTCCATCTGTACAACCTCCGGCTCGGCCAACCTCAGGTTCCAAAATAAAAACATCCCACACTGGACCTGGCGGGGGGAGTAGGGCTTGCTGCTCTTGTCGGTGTCTCGGATCGGCACCTCCTTCATTCTCGTTCTCGTTGTTCTCCTCATTCGCCCTCTGATCAGGCACACTTGGTCTTTTTCCTGGTGGTCTCTTGACAAACTCCGACAACTTTCCTTCCTCGTAAAATCTCCACAATTGTCTCAACAAGTCTTGGCATTCACTTGTGAAATGCCCCGTTGTCTGATGATAGGCGCATTATTTATTCCTGTTTGTCCTCTGTGGAACCACTTTGAGCTTTCTGGCTGGTTGCAACTCTCCAGTTCTCTTGACCGTGTTGAAAAGCTGGTCAATGGACAAGGTCATAAGTTGTTTCAGTCTTTCAGCCAACTCGGTTCCCTCGAACGATTTCAAATTTCCGGGGGTTCGATATCTTACCCCACTTCTCTTGACTGTGGTTGCTATCTTTGGTGCTTCCTTGCCTTCACCCAGGGATTTCTGTAATACTTCTTGCATGACCACATAAACTCCAGCCATGTTCTGAAACTCCGCATAAGTTTTCGGACATGTAAGTTGCATTTCTTTCCATAGATCTGAACCTTTCTTCAATCCTGCCATTGCGGTAATTACCTTGGTATCCTCACTGACTGGCTCTCCCTCCAGTAAAATCTTGTCGAATCGTTCAAGGAATTGCTGATCAGATTCCTCTGATTCCTGGGCGAGATTTGCCAGTCTGTGCTTTTGGGTAAAACAGGATGCTGCTCCAGAAAAGTGTAGTAAAAACTCTCGGCTCAATTGCATGAAAGAAGTGATCGATGCAGGGGGCATCGCGGTGAACCAACGGTGTGCGTGATACCCAAGTGTGAGAGGAAATTTTTTGCACTGGGTCACATCAGACGCCCCGATAGAGATCATGTAATCGGTAAACTTGGACACATGCACCTTTGGGCATGAAGTCCCTTCATACACAGTGGAAGCCAGGAACTGAATCTTCGGCTGAACAGGTGCCGAAAGTATTGCTGCTGATAGGGGTGAAACTGGGACCTGTACTGCTGAACTACCCTCCAGATGTAGGTAGACTTTGGCCTGAAGGTCTTCGATGGCCTTCTTCATTGATCGTAAGATTTCATCCGAATCCTCTACACCTCGACGGGGTGGTCGTTCCTCTCTTTCTGGGCGAGGGGAGCCGGACACCCGGTCACTCAGGTGTGACCTCGCTAGAATCATACTTGCCTTGTGTATGCCTTCAGGGCCGAGCCTCTCTACTGCCGGCCAACGTAGTCTTTCTTGGACTGTATGCTGTCTTCTCTGATCTACATCTGGTATTCTACTGGGTCTTCCTTGGTCTACCTCTGGTACTGTGTTTGGTCTCCTTTGGTCTGCTTCTGGGGCTCTACTGGGAGGTCGATAGGCCGACACAGGCTGGCCATGCGACCTGTACTCCCGTCGTTCAACATGTCTGCTTTGTGGAGTCCCATGACTCGATTCGTTCATCACGCTTCGTGCTCTTCCTCCTTGCGGGCCCAAATGGTCTGCCATCCTTGGCCCCAAACGGTCCATCACCTTTTGCTTTCCACGTTCCTCACGCCTTCTCCACTGTTCACTGTCAGCCTTGGTCTCTGGTGGACGCTTATCGACCTGTTGAAGAACAGGCCTCTGATCAGGTCGTGTACCAGAGGGTCCAACTGCACCTTGCTGCTGTTCTTTCAATACTCAACAAAGGGCCGTCACTCGTGAAACGTCTTCAGGATTTTGCAAGAATGGGAGCAGTTCAGATAATACTTGCATATAATTATGTCCCACTTGAGCTGCCGGAACTCCAGTTGGTTTGGCTTCTTGTCGATTTCCTGCAACAACCTGAATTACCGTTGAGTGTTTAGGTGCCGGGGTCCTTTGATTTGGCTGATCGTTGTTCCTCCCGTGAGATGTCATCCTTGGTTGTGATACCTCCCTCGACATTTTACGTAATGTCAGCTGCTTTCCACAAAGCAGGTTAAGTTGTTATTTTATCAAATAAGTAGCTGGGCAAACAGGTGGAAATGGCGATCAGGTGTATTGGCGAGCAGGTGAGCTGAGCAGGTAAAAATGGGCGACCTGAAATCAAGCGACCAGGTGGAATCAGGCTCCCAGGTGGAATCAGGCGACCAGGTGGAAAAACAGGCGACCAGGTGAGTTTTCTTCAAGCCTTCAAGAGAACAGCTTGTGTTCCTTCAAACCTTCAAGCGAGCAGGTTATAAATCTTCATCCAGAATCCAAATTTTGCAGTTTCCACTTCAAAATCCCACAAAATCCAGCAACCGAAGGTTCAGAGGCCCTTCCTCTAGCGCCAAATTGTTAATGAAATCTCCACAAGTGTGATTTCACTAACAACTGATCAAAATCAGCTTAATGGAACTGCAAAGTGCTTGATTATGTGAAGATTTCGGCAGAGCTTCACTGAGGCTAAGAAAACTTGCAATTAAACGAAAATGGGGGCCTATTTATAGGCATTTCTACAAGTGGGTGGTCGCATACACTTTGCCACACTTCTTTCGGAGCTTACAAGTGTCCCTAACTGCTTAAACAAGATAATTACAATGGAAAATTGACTAAAAATGATGAAAACAGGGTCTTGGTAATCTTCTCCGACACAGGCGAACAGCTCTTTATGTCTTGTGACCAGCTCATTGGGCGAGCAAGTGAGCTGCTCGCCCCTTATAAGAATTGCAAGACCTGCTCGCCTATTATCAGAAAATAGGTGAGCAGGTGTGCTGGGCAGGTGGTTGGGCGAGCAGGTGTGCTGCTCGCCCTTTCCTCTCTGGCCCTGCTGCTCGGCCATTTCTTGCTTGTTCATCGATTCTTCTTCTTTCGTATTGATCTTCTATGGTTTTGTCCATGTTCATCATGTTCGATTAGTTGTTTTGGGATACGTTACCGTTATTCCACTGATTACTTCCTTAATCATTTGGATTAGATTATTTCATCAACAACGACGACATTCATGCAATCAAATATTTAATTAAATTAAATAAATAAAGTATGCATCAAAACAATTAAACAAATTGGCACATTATATCCAATTGTCGTGGTTTAATTTCTCATTTTGACTACGAGATGTCGTAATCGTCATTCGTCTTCAAGCTTTATCGTCCGTCTCGATGAAGCTCCCACTCGACCGTAACAAAAATACAACTTTTTCATCGGGCTTTAAAATCTCCATTCTTCGTCTTCGATATTGGTTACAATTTTTTTACAAAAAATAAATAAACCTATCGTCTAGACTAGTCTATTACATAAAAATATTCTAGTCTACCCGTTGATTTTCTCGGGGGAAAAAATAATCCAAACGAATCAGATTTTAAAACGCATCATCATACATGCATGCATAAATAAATATTAAATACCATGACAATTGGATACCTGCAAAAAAAAATCTAGCAATTCTACTATCTAATTTTCAAATTTAATATGAAACACTTAAATTACAATTTAACGTATAGAGCCCAAAACTGGCTCTGATACCAGTTGTTGGGGAATTACGCGGATCTATTCGGGTTATACACTAAATACAAATTTAAGCCCACAATTAATATCATGATTTAAACATAATTAAATCAAATAATTGTATACCCAACAACAGGCTTCACATGCAAAACATATGAACATATAAAATCACATAATACCCTACACATGTTGAACTAAGGGATTTAGTGAATTATACCTCTTGAAGAAAAGGTAGTTTTTTAGACAAAAAATGTCCTTTTGAGATGCTTTAGAGCCGAGTAATATCAATAATAAAGTTGAGCAACCCAAAAGCATTCTCAAGTATTCCCTCGTCCTTACTCGTACACCCGGTGGAAGGCCACATGAATAATCACAACACAAGGAAGAAAATAATTTTATTGCCCAATGAACTGTAATTTTTGAAAATTACAACATCAATAATAATGAATATGAAGTCTTGTATCATCTCATATTTATAATGAGAATACAAGATCTTGAATATCTTGAATATTTCAAATCTTGGTTATCATGAATATCAAATATTATAATTTTGATAATCTTGAATATTAAATATTCTATTCTTGATATTTTTATTCATGCAATTTTCGAAAAAATATGTCTTATATTTAATTCAATGATATCTTGATTTTATTAGATATTTTTGTATTCATAATACATATCTATTTTCCATAAAATAATCTCATGAATTAATATATAAATAATTTTCGAAAATTATAAATTAATGGGCTCAAAATATTTCTTTTTATTTTAATCACATTATTCATTGTTGGACATTTAATTGGGCTACTTGAGGGGCCTTTAGGAGAATTATGATTGGACCTCCTAATGGGCCTTGAATTCTAACATTGAGCCCAATGTCATTCAACCTATTAACATTAATCTCACTCCACTATAGGATTAATGTTGCACTATCCATCTTAACCCATATTACGATCATATGACTCCCGATCATTATTTCCCGTGTATAAGATTCTCTTGTCCGTTAATTAATCAAGCCACTGAACGCTTTAATTAATTTAACATCTTCACCTTGGAGTAAGGACAACTCTTCTTTATCATCATATCAGAAACAAATTCCACTTGCAAGATTTAGTATGACGAACATTTAGAGCCCACCAAGGGGACTAATCATGCAAGACTCTCCAAGCACACGTTCCTCTGTATTAAATCTTAGCAACTTCCATGTTCTCAATGACATCACCCAAGATGCAAAGTATTGAGTCTTATTGACTCTATACCCATAACAAAATAAAGTGCCACGCACGGATCACACACAGTCCTATTTAAGGGACAGATGTTTAGAAATAAACGACCACTGAGGTCTAATTCTTCATCCCATAAATCAGTATGGAAGAATTACCTCTATGTAGGTCCTCTTCAATGCATCATCATGCACTAGTGTAATCCCTTGGTCAAGATAAGTCAATCTGGGATCTACACATCAACTGTTTACTAATGGGGTGTTCAAATCCCATCTAGGTTGTGAATTTAGTACTTGTTACAAGACACTGATATTGTGATCTTGCTGTGAGTTATCTGGGGATCACCACATTTATCTATAGTGTAACTTGAATTATTATATTTTAACGAATTGCAATAAATAAATAACATTCATAATATCTAAAGCACAATGATAAAAGATTTATTTCAGATAAAGCTCAAAGATTCAGTTTCGTTATACAAAGTAAAAGCATACTTTCTAGTATAACCCTAACAAAAGGTGGTTAAGGGACTGTGCTCAGTTTTCAGCTTCAGGAAGATTGATTCTTCCTGAGTTTTAAAACAATGGTGGATGATTTCCTGATATAATGATATGACAGTTAATAATTGCAAAACAAGTAAATCAGTACACATGAATTCTTACGTGGTTCAGAGACTCAAGCTCCTACATCCACGGCCTGATTTAACAGGAGCAATCCATTCTTAGGATTGGATCTTATTTTTATACGTGCCAAGGTGCACGTGCAATCTCCTTCCTCTCTAGGTAATTCAACCCCTGAGTGGTTTTACAAGTCTCAATCTTTCCCACTTCACCAACTCACAACTTAGAGCGGTTTAGTTATCAGTTTTCCAACTAATGGTGTGATAACCCTTGCAAACAAATTTAATGCTAATGATGAGTTATCACTCTAAGCTAAATACATAAAAGATTCCTATCAACACTAGGAAACTTTAATTGCAGAGTGTTTAATTCTTGAATGCTTTGAGCGCTTGAATCTTTGAATAATCTCGACTTCAAAATTTCCCGTAACCTTGTTTGGGTGTAAGGCCTTCTGTATTTATAGGGAGATTTGTAATAGATCCGTTGGAGGAGATCAAAACAAATCTTCCTATTTTATGTAGGTGGTAGCCTAGGAATGGACGTTTACTTTTCACCATATTGTTTTGGTGAAAGTCTTTTGGCGCCGCCCGGAGATTGTGGACATTAAATGTGGAAGTCAGCTCCGTACACACGTGTCTTCATCTCATTGGTTACTTTTCAAATGGCTAGTTATTGACTAGACTTTATGCTTCATTGTACATTAATTACTCCGAGTAAGTTGTACTTTAACTTAGGTAAAATGTTTATCTTTATTGGAGTCTGGCATTCTCTTTGTCCTCAGTCCTTTAGCATAAATGCTATGTCGCAAACGTCAGTAACCTTTTATGTCAGGATTTACAAGTGTTAGTAGAATGAACACTCAGCCCAATTACTCATGTTACTTCCGTCTTCACTTAATAGGTTATGTCCTGACTGTTCTTAGTACAATTAGTAGAACACTATCAGTGGTCTTCCTCAGGATTGCTTTTCTCAAGATCAATCTTCTCAGGAACTAATCATCTCAGGATCTCAGCTTCAAGACAGTAGACTTAGGTTTGATCTTTATTGAGCTTACTATCCTCAGGATTGAATCTTCCTGACTTCGATCTTCAGGATGTCTCCTTCTGACTTCAGCCTTCAGCATGATGTTAAAATATTTAACATTATTTTAACTATTAAGGTGGTCTGTGTAATTAAACATGTCTAATAATTAAATATTAAATTCATCTTATATTAATTAATGGAAATCAAGTTTTAATATGAAAGTATCACGTGATAATGATTAACGGGAATTATGGTTTTATTAAAAACTATCGGGGAGTTTTTAAACGGTTATGTTTTTTATTTTAAAACTCCTCTCTAACTGTGCCAAAAGTTTCACCGAATCATTGAGAGTGAACACAGAAAAGAAAACGTAAGAGAGAGAAAACAAGTCTGACACGAACGTTAAAGGACTCTGGATAGGAACATTAAAGGACTCTGGACTGGAACGATAAAGGACTCATACAGAAACATTCAATACTAAAAGGAATCAATGGATCCTGGTACGATTCTAAGTGTGAAATATAAGACAGAAGATCAGAGGGCATATTACAGATTTGTCAATTCCATCATGGTTTCAGGAATTGAATTACAGAAAATAAACTTATAGTTGGTATCAGAGCCCTTGGTTTACTCGTCTATGTTTCACCATAAAAGTGTATCTTCTTATTATTATTAATGATTTGATTTGTTCAACATCATGATATGATCGTATGACATTATGTATAGATAATTTCGCATGCAAATATTTTCCGCTTCTTGATGACACTGTCGTGTATTTATACATGCGGTGTATTGATAACTTCCTTTTGATTATCATGTGAGTGGGAAGTTATATATCCCATGAAAGAGTCAAAATAGTTTATGGATAACTTATTTAAAATAAATAAAAAATGCTTTCTCCCGAGAGCATCTGATATTTATTATGCTAATGTTTTGACCAAGTCTGATTTTTCATATAATGGAAGTTATTAATGTAATTGAATTAGTCCATTTGTTATTTGAATAGCAATAATCCGATTAAATATGGATTATTATCGTATGCATGCATAATAGATAATTAGCATGTAATTAATGTTGTATTAATGGAAAGGCTTTCTCACGGAAGCATTTACTTGTCATTATGCATAATGGGCCATGATATATTTTCTATTGGGCCTTTATGTATTTATTCATAATTTAAATTGTGCCAATTATAGGATTTAGATTAATTGTTGTTGGATATAATTAATTCAACAATTAAAATATTATATACTTAAATTATTTAAGTTATAGAAACTAGTTAGTCACCAAAGTGGCCTAGTTTGCAAAGTTAAATAATTAAGTATATTAAATCAATTGTTCATTTAAATTGATGTTATTAAAAGAATGACATTGTGGATTAATTGAACAATTGATATTATAAATTATATTTCTAGGAGGTAACCCAAAGGTAGACCATTGGATATAATTTATAAAATAAAAGGGACTACCATGTAAATTAAATTTTGCAAGTTTATCCAAAGATAACATGCTTAATTTAATTAGTAAGTGTAATGGTTGTCTATTAAATTTATTTGAGCATCAATCATAGTGTATGTATTTAAATTTAGCCCAAAGGTGAATTTGAGTACATGTTTAAAGTATTCGTTTAACTTTATTATAGTTACCTCAAGCACTAATAGGTAAGCATATATAAAATTGTGCAGTTTCAATGAATCTTTTTGCATCGGGAAATGCAGTGGTCAAATTCAATGATTTGAACTATGTGGATTGGTCCGAACAGATCCATTTTCACTTAGGTGTTATGGAATTGGACTATGCCTGCCATAGTCAATGAACAGATACCTCCAGCCATTACTGACACTAGCTCAGAAGTTGACAAGTCCATATGTGAGGCTTGGGAGCGGTCTAATAGACTGAGTTTAAATCTAATGAAAATGACCATGGCTGAAACGATTAAGCCTTCGATGCCGAAGATGGACAATGCTAGGGAATTTATGCTAAAACTCAAAGAGTATTCCCAGTCGAACTTAGCAGACAAATCGATTGTAGGAAGCCTTATGAGTGAGCTAACTACAAAGAAGTTTAATTGGTCTTAACCTATCCATGATCATGTAACTAAAATGTCCAACCTAGCAGCAAAACTTAAGACTATGGGAATAGATGTGAGTGAGACTTTTCTAGTTCAGTTTATCATGAACTCCCTTCCAATTGAATTTGGTCAGTTCCAGGTGAACTACAACACTTTTAAAGATAAATGGAACTTTCAAGAGCTAAAAGCTATGTTGTTACAAGAGGAAGGGACATTAAAGAAGATAATGGATCACTCTATCCATCTCACTGTTGATGAAGGTTGTAGTAGTAAGGCTAAACCGGGTAAAAAGAACAAGAAAAGGGACAAGACCCCAATGAAGGCTGATGGTGGTCAACATAACAAGTGTTACTTCTGTAAAAAGACAGGACACTTCAAGAAAGATTGTCCTAAAAGAAAGACTTTGTTCGAAAAGAAAGGTATGCAATACGTGTCTGTATGCTTTGAATCAAACCTTGTTGAGGTTCCTAATAATACCTGGTGGTTAGATTCTGGTACTGTTGGGACAATCTGAGTATTTTGATTAGATCCCAAAACCCCTGATGAATTTGCCTAAGTACAGTTGTTCAGGTTAGTCTAGTTCAGGATAGTTAGGTTAGGAATTCAGTTCAGGAGAAACACGCTGAAGACTGAAGAATATTGGAGTCGACCCAATTTACTGAAGTCTGATGTGCAATTCATCCTAAAGAAGTAAGAGTCAGTCTACTGAAGATTGCCTGAACTGAAGCTGAAGAACGAAGTCTGACCATCCGTCCTGAAGACAATCCTGAAGTACCATTGGCTGATGTTTCTACTGAGTTCACTAAGCATACTCAGGACAGAACTTAGTCAGTGAAGAGTAAAGTATAACCTATCAGGCTGTGCTGAATACACGTAAGACCTGACTTAGGCGTTGGTTCAGTTTATCTGAATCATGTAAGTCCAAAGCAAAAAGGTTACACATACTGGGCTGAATAACCTATCAGGCTGTGCTGAATGCACATAAGACCTGACTTAGGCGTTGTTTCAGTTTACCTGAATCATGTAAGTCCAAAGCAAAAAGGTTATTTATGTTATGGGACAGAGACAAAGAGAATGTCAGCAAGACTCCAATAAAGATAAACATTCAGACTGAGTTATTAACAAGAGACTCAGAGTACTGAATATACGAGGAAGGACAAATGTCTGGAAGTCAACTAGCCGTTAGAATAGAAAGCCAATGACCTTTCGACACGTATGTACGGAGTCTGCACAGCATTTAATGTGGCATTTAATGCATCTCAGAGTTGCAAGCGGCGGGACAAACTTGCCAGATTAAGCATGGCAATTAGGTCAAACAGTACTTCTAGCCTGCAACCACCCTAAAATAGGAAAGATTTGATTTGATCTCCTCCAACGGATCTATTTTGAATCTTGCCTATAAATATGGAGAACCTTGCACCCATTCAAGGCTAACGGGAAATTTCTAAGAGAAAACTCTCAAGAATCCAAGCTCTCAAAGCATACTATAAGCAACACTCTGCAATTAAATTTCCCTAGTGTTGTAGTAGGATTCACTCTGCATTTGCTTAGATCGATAGCTTTAATATTTAGCATTGTTTTGTATTGCTAGAGTTATCTTAGTTGGAAACCAGAATACCAAACCACTCAGGGTGTGAGATTGGTTGGTTAGAAGGACTGGGACTTGTAAAACGCCCAGGGGTCAGTTCCTAAGAGAGGAAGTTGGCTATTCGTGTCCCTTGGCACGTAAAAACCAAGTACCTATCCTCAGGGTTTTGAGGATAACTTCCTGTTAAATCAGGTCGTGGACGTAGGAGTTGGTTATCTCCGAACCACGTTAAAAAGTCCCCTGTGTGCTGATTTACTATTCTGTTCAGGATCATAACTGTCATCATAATAAACTGAACATTCTGTATTGTTTTTATCTTCAGGACTGAATCAATCATCCTAAATTTTAATACTGTGCACTCAGCCTTAACCACCAGTTTACTAAGCAAGTTCAGAGAAAATGTTTTCAGAAACTAAAACGAGTAGAAACTAAGGGCTCACTTTCCGCACGCACTCTAGCTCACTGAGATAGTAGTCCAACTGACCCGCTTCCTAGCAGTCAGTAGGTTTGTTATCTCTACTAAGCTTCCAAGCACTTTACTCACACTCAGTTTATCTGACTCGTTACTGAATTGTCCCTGCTGCCCCTGTGGACCTACAGCATACTGAGTAATTCAGGAAATCCTGACTGAGAGTGTAAGAGCATTTTTCTGAGTCTTACAGAAAAATCTGACATCAGTGTATCCCCCCCATACACTGATTGTACTCGTTTCGGGACCAACACGTACGACTACTCATGTGTCACATGTTTTACAGGGATTCAGTTCAATCCAGCCCATAAACGGAAATGAACAGTATTTGTTTATGGGAAACAGGATGAAAGCACGAATAGAGGGCATTGGGACTTACAAATTGATCTTGGATACTGGATGTCATCTAGATCTAGAAAATTGTCTCTATGTTCCTGAATGTGCTAGAAATTTTGTTTCGGTAGGAAAGTTGGATATTATAGGGTTTTATTTCAAATTGGAAATGATAGCTTTTCATTGTATAAACACAATTACTATTATGGTTCTGCTATTATGTGTGATTTACTTTACCTTTTCAATTTGAATGTTAAGTTTGCTGAATTTCTGTTTCATGTAGAAATTGATATAGGCATTAAACGTAGTGCACCAAATGAAAGTTCTACTTTCTTGTGGCATCAAAGGTTAGGTCACATTTTCAAAGAAAGGTTAATAAAGTTGGTGAAAAATGAAATTCTTCCTCATTTGGAGTTTAGTGACATGGACGTGTGTATTGATTGTATTAAAGGAAAACAAACAAAACACACAATAAAGAAAGCAGCCACAAGAAGCACTCAACTTCTTGAACTTATTCACACTGATATCTGTGGCCCTTTTGATATTCCCTCTTGGAGCGGTGAAAAATATTTCATCACTTTTATAGATGATTACTCACGTTATGGTTACATTTATCTAATGCATGACATGTCTCAAGCAGTGGACTACCTAAAGGTGTTCATTGATGAGGTGGAAACATAATTAGATAAAAAGGTAAAAGTTGTGAGATCAGATCGTGGTGGTGAATATTATGGTAGATATAATGAAAATGGACAAAATCCAGGTCCATTTGTAAAGTTTCTTGAGAGTCGTGGCATTTGTGCACAATATACAATGCCGAGCACTCCTCAACAAAATGGTGTAGCTAAAAGACGAAATCGTACTCTAATAGACATGGTTAGGAGCATGTTAAGTAACTGCTCTTTATCCATTTCATTGTGGATGCATGCATTAAAGACTGCAGTATACCTGCTTAATAGGGTTCCTAGTAAAGCAGTTCCTAAAATTTCTTACGAGTTGTGGACTGGTAAGAAACCCAACTTGAAGCATCTTCATGTTTGGGGTTGTCAAGCAGAAATAAAAGTTTATAATCCGCATGATAGAAAACTTGATCCTAGGACAGTCAGTGGGTTCTTCATTGGCTATCCTGAAAAGTAAAAAGGATATAGGTTTTATTGCCCTAACCATAGTACGAGGATTATTGAGTCAGGAAATGCTCGGTTCATTGAAAATGGTCAAACTAGTGGGAGTTTGGAAACTCAAAAGGTGGACATTAAAGAAACTCGGGTGTAAACTACTATACTTGATGTTCCTTCTACGTTCGTTATTCCTGTTGTTGTGTCACAAAGACACAATATACAAGAACAACAAATTAATGTTCCAAATCCACAAGATGATATTAATATGGATGAACCGATCATTAATGAACCGCAAGAGAATGATGAACCACAAGAGGAAGTAGTATCAAGGCGTTCTTCGAGACAGAAAAGATCAACTATTTCTGATGACTTTGTGGTGTTTTCTCTTGAGAATGAATGTTATTTGAGCATTGATGAGGATCTTGTCTCAGTTAAACAAGCCATGGAAAGTGTCAATTCTATAAAGTGGTACGATGCCATGAAAGATGAAATTAAATCGATGGATGACAACAATGTCTGGGACTTGGTAGAGTTACCTAAAGGTTCTAAAAGAGTCGGTTGTAAATGGGTCTTTAAGACTAAACGTGGCTCTAATGGAAACATTGAAAGGTACAAGGCTAGACTTGTTGCTAAAGGTTACACCCAGAAAGATGGCATCGATTACAATGAAACATTTTCTCCAGTTTCAAAGAAAGATTCTTTTAGAATTGTCATGGCAGTACAATCTTGAACTACACAAGATGGATGTTAAAACTGCATTTTTGAATGGGGATTTAGATAAAGAGGTTTACATGACCCAACCTGAAGGTTTTGTGGTCACAGGAAAAGAAAATCTAGTGTGCAAGCTAAAGAAGTGAATTTATGGACTAAAGCAAGCTTCTCGTCAATGGTATCTTAAGTTTAATGATACTATCACTTCTTATGGTTTTGTAGAGAACACTGTTGATTGGTGTATCTATATTAAAGTCAGTGGGAGTAAGTTTGTTATATTAGTCTTGTATGTTGATGATATATTGCTTGCTGCGAATGATAAAGGTTTGTTATATGATGTGAAAAAGTTTCTCTCTAAGAACTTTGAAATGAAAGATATGGGTGATGCTTCTTATGTGATAGGAGTAGAAACATTCCGTAATAGATCACAAGGAGTATTAGGATTATCACCGAAAGGTCACATTAATAAAGTTTTAGAGAGATTTAACATGGATAAGAGCTTGGTATGATACACTTTCCCAATTCCTGATAGACCACAGGTTCGTGAAAGGAACAGTGGACAGGACCCTCTTCAGGATATCCGAAGGGGAAGACATCATCGTGGTTCAGATTTATGTGGATGACATAATATTTGGATCGCCTAACCTGAAGCTTTGTGAGAAATTCTCAAAGCTGATGACGGGGAAGTTTGAAATGTCAATGATGGGAGAGATGAACTTCTTTTTAGGTCTTCAGGTCAGGCAATCTGACTTCGGAATCTTCATAAATCAGTCCAAGTATGAGAGGGACTTGATTCATAAGTTTGGAGTTCAGACCAGCAAAGTCTCACGTATTCCCATGAACACAAATGAGAAGCTGGATCCTGACAAGGAGGGGACCTCAGTGAATCAGACTGAATATAGGGCATTGATTGGATCCTTATAGTACCTGACTGCTAGTCGTCCTGACATCACTTATGCAGTCGGAGTTTGTGCAAGGTATCAGTCTGATCCGAAGATGAGTCATCTAGAGAGTGCCAAAAAGATATTGAAATACCTGAAGGGTACAGTCAATTTAGGACTTTAGTATCCCTCAGATGACAACCTAGAACTGACTGGTTATTCAGATGCAGATTATGGAGACTGTAGGCTTGATAGGAAATCAACTACAGGCACATGTGAGTTTCTAGGAAGCAAACTGATCTCTTGGTTTTCCAAGAAATAAACAAGTATTGCAACGTCTACTACTGAGGCTGAGTATATGGCGTCAGGCAGTTGTTGCTCCCAGATCCTTTGGTTGAAGCAACAACTGAGAGACTACCAAGTTGAGGCCATTGAAGTCCCAATTTATTGTGACAATAATAATGCCATTGCCATATCCCAAAACTCAGTCCTACACACAAGGTGTAAACATGTAGACATCAGGCATCACTTTATAAGAGATCATGTTGAGAAGAAGGATATAAGGATGGAAAGGATCCCTACTGACAAGCAGAGATCTGACATCCTGACTAAGGCTTTGCCTGAAACCAGGTTTGTTGAGTTGTCAGTAGAGTTAGGACTCCTTGACCCAGGCTTAGAAGGTTCAGTATGAACCTCAGTACAGTATGCATATGGTCAGGGGAAATGACTAACTAAGGATCAGTTTGAGAGGTCAGTAGAGAGAGGGTGAATGGTTGAAGGGGGAACAGTCAGTAAGAAAGGATGGTCAGTATTGACTGACTAAAGTTCAGGAAACTGAGTTCAGGGCTTGTCACCCTGATAGGACAAATGTGGTATCAGTCAGATATCAAAATCTGACTGATTGGTATGTTTCCTGAATTATTTTAGTCATCATATCTTGCTTGCATCATCTTTGATACTGTTTGCTGAGTTGTCAAATCAAATCTTTTTATCATTTAATCTCAACTGTTCATTTAATATTCAATTATTATTTAATGCAATTATTTAAATTAAATACGGACATGCTCTGACGCGCATTTAATGCAAAATGGGCGGGAACGGTTTTCGATAAAGTTTCTGAATCATTAACTTTGAAAACTGAAAGGGCACAATCCGCATCCATGCATCTTTTGCTTTAATCTCAATCGTTGAATCTCACGAGTCACTTTTTCTGAGCCATCCGATTAAAACTGGATTTTAGTATAAATATGGGAAGTTTTTCTCATTGCGACCTTTACGCACTCAAATCTTTCACTTGCTATATTTTCTCTCTGCAATCTGCTTTCCTTCATATCTTCAAATTTTCACGATGATTTCACCTTCTGTAGATTCCTTCTTTGGAAATGTTTTCCACCTAAGGAATGAGGTTTGCTGGGAACCAGTTGGTGATTTTTCCTCGAATCACCCAGACATCATGCCAGTCAAGGAGTTGTTTGAAAATGCTGGCCTACTTCGATTCATCACTGCAAAACCCCAGAAACTTCATCCCAGATTTGTTGTTGTATTTTATTTGAAGATGGCGCAGAACAAGGATACTGAAGAATGGGAATCTTGCATCCCATTGTCCTCGTGTGTGAAGGAGAAAAATGGTGAAGATGAACTCAAGAGGAGTTGGGTCACCATCAACATTAGGCAGA
This sequence comes from Prunella vulgaris, assembly GCA_026898435.1. Lineage (NCBI taxonomy): Eukaryota > Viridiplantae > Streptophyta > Magnoliopsida > Lamiales > Lamiaceae > Prunella > Prunella vulgaris. The sequence continues at coordinate 1,250,267 of JAPKLY010000048.1, forward strand.
AGATCAAGGAGTTGTTCAGTCTTCCACATTCAGGACGCAACCCATTGGAGTATGGGGTTGGTGATGAAAAGGATTACCTTCAGTCTCTCTGTGATGGACATGTTCCTTTGAAGGCGGGATTGAACAAATCGGTGTTGAGGATGCCAAATCGTCACTTCTTTGACCTGACTAGTCAGGGAGTGATGAGGATTACTGGAGGATTGGAGCAGATCTCCAGGTCAAAGCTGAATATAATGATGGCAATCAAGGATGCCACTTTGCACTCATTCAACTGGGAAGAATACTTTCTGCAACTCTTGGTGGCTGAGACCAAGAAGATCAAGTATTCGCCTGAGGGCCAAGCAACGTTTGAGTAAAAAATGCACTTCGGCACGAAGATCTCTCTGATCTTGGAAACTTTGGCTCTCGGAGATGTTGATCAGGCCCAATCCATCGAGATCCCGTCAAAGGTTGACCTCTTCAGAGCATTTTCCGAGGATGCTGGTACAAAGAAGAAGAAGAAAAGGACCCTGAAGAAGGCTCAAGCAAGCACGACTGGAGGAGTCAAGGCTCAGGCGAGCAAGCCTTCAGGAGCACGGGCTCAGAAACCAGTGGAGGAAATGCCCAACAAGCCCTCTGGACCCAAGCAACAGACACTGAAGTTCATTTATCCCGGGTCAGAGCGAGAGAAGAAGCTTATGGAAGAGGAAAAGACTCAACAAGCAACTCCGGAGGGGGAACCTGCTCCGACTGTCCTAGAGGTTGCTCCCATTGCTGTAGTTCCGGAGGTTGCACCCTCAGATCCAACGCCATTTGTCCTTAAGCAAGACAAGACTAACGATCAGATCCTCAATGTTATCTCAGAATATCAGGGCGTGGAGGTCCAGTCTGATGAGGGTCAGGGGGAACCTATTGCTGCTGACAATAGCAAAAGCAGCAAAGGTGATGAAGGTAGGATGGAGGAAGTGGTTGAGAAGAAGGCTGAAGGAGCGCAAGCTAAAGCACCATGGCCATTCCCCGCGCCTGATGAGAATTTGCTACCTAACTTCGAGGTCGTGGCAAGGGGAAGGGCGGCTGATGTGGTGGACAAGAGGTTTCCTGACCTCTCTGCAGCTCAGAAAGAGGCAGTGGTGCAGCTTCACACCTATGCCATGATCTGAAGCGCCACATATCCTGAACTTGGTCAGCTTGGCGAAGTGAAAGGATGGGACAAGCTGGCTGATGACGAAGCAGCTCTTTTTGACCATTTTGAGGTAAATTCTCTGCATCACATATTTAAGATTACAAATTTTGTCAAAACTGTTAGAAGAATTTACCCGGAGGCTCCGGTTGCCGAGCCTGAAGGAGAAGTTCAAGGAATGGAACTGGCTATAGTTCCGCATGGCTAAGCTCAGGGTGAAAATCAGGTGACTGGGCAGGAAATGAATCAGCCTGAACGGGATGTTCAGGTGTTGGAGAAGGAGAAGGGAGGAGAGAAAGAAGTAATAGAGATTGCTGAGACCAATTAGCAAGGTGCGGCTGATGTGATCAGTGCACCGGCCGATGATGCAACCCTCGGACCCGGGGCTGCTGAGGCTTCTCGAGAGGGTCTGAGTGAACTTGTCCGAGTTCCAGGAGGAAAAATTCAAAAGACATGGGCATGGGGACGGACGCTGAGTGGCATCCAACGTCAGCTCAATATGCACAATACGAGAATTAACCGGTTCAATCTGACTGCCTCACTGGTTAATAATCGTATGAAAAAGGTGCAACTTGATAAGGCAAGATGATCTCAGAGGTAAACGCTTCAATGGATCTCCTCACTGAAATCGACACTGCTCAGTCAGTTCAGATCGCTGCAGTGGTTGAGCATGGAAAGGATGTAGTTCGAAACTGCAGGAAGCTGACTTCGGACTTCCAAACTGAGCAAGATTAAAAGCTTACCAAATTTCTCGAACTGCTGAATGAGAAGGTTACTCAGCTGGTTGATGGGAGGATGGCTCAGTTAAAGGGAGAGTTGAAGGCTGAACTGCTGAGTGAGATGTCGGATGAAGAAAAGAAGGAGATTGATCAGGCTCTGAACTCCAGACTGGAAGGTTTTGAAGGGAGGATAAAGTCAGAGCACAATGAAGCAGTTAAGGGGCTCAATCACGGTCTGAGAGGGATGGCGAATCAGATCGGACAACTTCAGGGCAAGCAGCAAGAGATGGAGATCAGTTCAAACTTTTGGCAGAATCAGAGGAAGAAGTCGTTGGGAATATCAATGAAGATGATGCCAAAAAGGGGGAAGGAAAGAAGCAAATTGGCAAAGGCAAGAAGAAAATTTTCCCCCCTAAACTGAAAGCTGCGGACAAGAAGAGAACAAGGTCCGCTTCTGCCATCGAATCTGCTGAAGGCTCAGATCCAAAGAGGTTGAGGCCCTCTGAGGGTCCTGCCCTGGAGTCCCTTTACACTAAAATAGAGAAAGGATTGCACCCCGGATCAAACACTCAGAAGAAGAAACTGGTGATGACTGAGTCAGAGAAGCAGGCGAAGCTGAGGGAGTTGTCACTGAACTGAAAGCTGCTGACAAGAAGAGAACAAGGTCCACTTCTGCCGTCGAATCTGCTGAAGGCTCAGATTCAAAGAGGTTGAGGCCCTCTGAGGATCCTGCCCTGGAGTCCCTTTACACTGAAATGGAGGAAGGATTGCACCCCGGATCAACCACTCAGAAGAAAAAACTAGTGATGACTGAGTCGAAGAAGCAGGCGAAGCTGAGGGAGTTGTCGCTGCTCAGTCAGATCCAGAGGCTGAAAGAGAACCAAGAGTACCTAATTTCACAGGTTCAGAAGCAAAAGACTGTTCCTTCTGGATCTCGAAAGAAGACTCAGAGGAAGATAGTGGTCAATCCGGGACAGGGCCCTCCTCCACTTCAGATGGTTGAGGATTTCATTCCTGTGGAGATGTTGGAGGTTTGGATTCCAATCCGGAATAGATGGGCATATCTATTCCATGTGGTGGGGTTATGGGACGATCTAAATGAAGATAAAGACGTCATTCTCCATCACTGGATGGCGCAGGAGCACCCTGATCTTTGGGCTGAAATTATCAGACATGCTGACATAGCAGGTGTTGAGATCGCACCGCCGGAATTCATCAAATACCCTCCTCCACTCTTTGGGAACTCCAAGCAACTGGACCCGAAAGTAATATCAGAAGAAGTCGTCAGAGTAGGACGTGTTACCGGGGCAGTTGGTGATCAGAACAGGATGAAGCAGATCCTGCACCGAGTCTTGGAGATGTACGAAATTCCTCTTGCTAATTGGAATAAGGATGAAGAGTAGTTATCAGGAGTTAGTTGTCAGGAAAATGATTGTAATAGCTTCAGGATGCTTGTACTTTTAGATCAATCAATGAAGTTATTTTATTTTCCTGAGTACAACTTCTTGTTGACTCCTGAATTTACTTTTCCGTATTCCTATCAAGAACTATACTAACCCATTCCTTGTTTCCATCTTATAGACTAAGTGCCTAGTTTGTCAGGAGGTACTGAATTATTTTCACTGACTAAGTCAGTTGATTGTATAGATGGTTAGGAATTTGCTTAAGGGTTTTGGCATCATCAAAAAGGGGGAAATTGTTGGAACAATCTGAGTGTTTTGATTAGATCCCAAAACCCCTGATGATTTGCCTAAGTACAGTTAGTCAGGAATGTCTAGATCAGGATAGTCAGGTTAGGGATTCAGTTCAGGGGGAACGTATTGAAGGCTGAAGTATTGGAGTCGACCCAATCATCTGAAGTCTGAAGTGCAATTCATCCTGATAAAGGTCAGAGTCAGTCTTACTAAAGATTGCCTGAACTGAAGCTGAAGACCAAAGCTTGAAGATCCATCCTGAAGACAATCTGAAGTACCATTGACTAATGTTTCTACTGAGTACACTAAGCATGCTCAGGACAGAACTCAGTTAGTGAAGAGTAAGTGTAACCTATCAGGCTGAGCTGAATGCTCATAAGACCCAACTTAGGCCTTGAGTCAGTTTATCTGACTCATGTAAGTCCAAAGCAAAAAGGTTACACATACTGGGCTGAATAACCTATTAGGCCGAGCTGAATGCTCGTAAGACCTGACTTAGGCCTTGGGTCAGTTTACCTGATCCATGTAAGTCCAAAGCAAAAAGGTTATCTATGCTATGGGACAATTGACATTTATGTTAACATCTGAGAGACAAAGAGAATGTCAGTGGACTGCATTAAAGACAAACATTCATGCTGAGTAAAGATAAGAAACTCGGAGTATTGAATGTACGAGGAAGGACATGTGTCAGACGATCAACTAGCCATTTGAACGGAGAGCCAATCGCCTTTTGACACACATGTACGGAGTCTGCGCAGCAATTAATGCGGCATTTAATGCGTCTCAGAGTTGTAGGCGGCGGGATAATATTTTCCAGATTAAGCATGGGAAAAAGGTCAACAAATACATCTAGTCTGTAACCACCCTAAAATAGGAAGATTTGGGTGGATCTCCTCCAACTCTTCTATAAATACAGAGAGCCTTGCACCCATTCAAGGCTAACGGGAAATTTCCAAGCGAAAGCTCTCAAGAATCCAAGCACTCAAAGCATTCTTTGAACAACACTCTGCAATTAAATTTCCCTAGTGTTGTAGTAGGATTCACTCTGTATTTGCTTAGTTTTGATAGCTCTAGTCTTTAGCATTACTTTGTACTGCTAGGGCTATCCTTAGTTGGAAACCAAGAATACCAAACCACTCAAGGTGTGAGATTAGTTGGTTAGAAGGACTGGGACTTGTAAAACACCTAGGGGTCAGTTCCTAAGAGAGGAAGTTGGCTATTCGTGTCCCTTGGCACGTAAAAACCAAGTACCTATCCTCAGAGTTTTGAGGGTAGCTTCCTGTTAAATCAGGTCGTGGACGTAGGACTTGGTTATCTCCGAACCACGTTAAAAAGACCCTTGTGTGCTGATTTACATTCTTGCTCAGGATCATAACTGTCATCATATTAAACTGAGCATCTTGCATTGTTTTGAAAATGATCAGGACTGGCTCTTCATCCTGATCAGTAAAACTGTGCACCTGCCTTAACCACCTTTTACTAAGCAAACTCAGAGAAAATGTTTTCAGAAACTAAAATGAGTAGAAACTAAGGGCTCACATTCCGCACGTACTCTAGCTTACTGAGATAGTAGTTTAACTGACTTGCTTCCGAGCAGTTAGTAGGTTTGTTAACTCTACTGAATTTCTGAGCACACTACTCACACTCAGTCTATCTGACTCCATCACTGACTTGTCCCTGCTGCCCATGCAGACTATCAGTTTTGCTGAGTTACTTCAGGATCTTCCTGACTGAGCGTGTTAGAGCATTTTTCTGAGTATTCGGAAAAATTTGATATCAGTGTATTCCCCCCCATACACTGATTATACTCATTTCGGGACCATCAAGTTGTCCTTTGCTTCCTCTGCTGAACGCCACCCTTTGTAATAAGGGGTATCAATGTCGTAATTATTCTTCATGATATGTACCACCCTACTACCACTTATATTTTGATTAGACCTTACCTCATTTAGTAGCAAATCACCAATAACCTTAGGACTAAAATGACTTCTAACTCTAGAAACAACCTTACCGAGGCATCTATGATGGAAATGACCTTTGTAAATCTCAAACCACATACATACCTTCACACATCTAGCTTTGATATACCAATCACAATTACACGAAAGCCTACCAAGGCATTCTACATGAATGTATTCCGGACGATTTTTTACAAGCCTATAACTAAAACCAAGCAGGGTCGCATGCTTAATTAATGCAGCCCTAAAGCCTAAAGCACATTTCTTAAATACTATATCAATGCCACCATCAAAAAGGTCATCCCACCCGTCTGATAGAAGGGGATCCCTTTCAGTGTGGGGACATATATCATATGTGGGCTCTGGCCCCTCGGTAACAATGTTCGAAGTATCGTGTGTAAGATTGGGTTTCTTGCAAACTTTATAAGGCAGAACAGTCTGTTTCAACACACGCTTTGCAACCCCTTCAACAGAACCACTAACAAAACTGTCCTTATCGTTATGGCTAACACAAGAATCAACTATGAAACCAGGAATTCCAATATCATCCATAACATAATTAATATTACATGAACGAGAAGTTGGTTTGGCAGAAGGTTCATCTAGTAGAATTGTCACAGATATGATCTTCTGAGACAGGGCATGACATATAGAAAACATATTTTTCATATCAACTTCAGATTCAAGAACACAATTATTCACTGAACCAACTGAATATCTAAGTTTCAATATATCTGGGTCTACATCGGGCCACGTATCCCCAATTTCGTTTGGCAGATCAACAATTGATGAACTTCGAGAAACCTGCAATGCTCTGCATTCAGAATTACGTGTAACCGTTAATATAACATCCATGTGTATTCTTTCAGAATGAACCTAGCGTACACTGATTTAGTGTGGGAATTGGGATTCGATAATATCAGATACACATCTCGGGTTGAAGTAATTTGAAATTTGAAATTTAAACAATTATAGATATAAACATAGATAAATTAGTAATCCGATGTGAAGGAAAACCTAGGATTATAGTCTGGAAGCTACACAATGGAAGGAGGATTACAGCTAATATTTTAGATACATGGGATGAGACGTTAGGTAAGAGAAGCCCATGGCATTGAAGTAATTATACCCAGAGCTGAAGGGCGTATGTATGTAAAAATGGCCTGGGTTGGTATTTGGAAAAAACAATGGTCGTATATGTAATTGCTTAGGGAAAAAAGACTATAGATGTAATAATCTCTATTTTATAAAGGTCTAATTTATTATGATTAAAGAAAATAAAAAAATATTTTATAAGATTTTAGTTTATTCCACTTTTAGGATGAAAGTAATAAAAAAATGATTAGATTTGCAAATAATTTATAAAATGAAGAAGATTTTTGTAAAACGTTCCGCAGTGTAAAACATTCTTATATAATACAAATTCAAAAATTAATGAGATATGGGTCGCTCCAAGTCAAAATTCGCAGGTCCTAACTGGGTCAAGCCGAATTATATAAAAAATTTAAGAAAAATTCGCGCAGGGTTTATTTTAGAAAATTCGTTCCCAGACTGTGTTATTATATAAACTAATGTGTTTTGCTAAAAGGCTAGAAGTGTGTTACTGATCCTTAAAAAATTAAATTTGGTGTTACTATAAGGAAAATATGTATTTTACAAGAACAAATATGTGCTTCGTAATTTATTTTTTATTTTTTTTGTTGATTAATGTTGATAATATGTTGTTAATGTAGTAATACATCTTTTAAAACCTTAAATATGTAATATAAGTACAATATATATTTTTTAAGGACAAATAAATATTTGTACATACAATACAATATATTTATCTTACAGTAACACACATTTGCTCTAATAGTAACACATATTTGCTCCTCAGTTTGTGTTACCATATGGGCAAATGTGTGTTACTGTTTGACGAAATGTATTTTTATTAGAATAAATATGTATTTCTTAATTTATTCATCATCCCCTTCAAATATAGGTATATTTATTTATATAGTAACACACTTTTTATTATTTTATATGTGTTATTATATAGAAAAATAATTATTTCTATAAAAATAAATAAATAAATATTTGTAAAAAAAATAAGATAAGAAAGAAATTTTGGGAGGACTTGCTTTCTACTCCAACAGGGGGAGTGGGTCCTGATGTTGATGCCGATGTCAGAGGTTCAGCGGGAGTTAGGTTGGAAGAGATGGATGAAAATCTAAAAGAACTAGATGTGGAGAGTGTTGTAGTTGATGCTATTATGAATGCTGTCACATATGCTGGAGAAAGTGTTGCTGAGATTGTTGCCACTGATATTGCTGAACATATTGCTCCAGATTCCAGCGTTGCAACTCAAGTTGCAGATCCTGTTGCTGATCCAGTTAGCATTCCAGAAGTATCTGTTGCCGATGTTATTCAGGAAAATGTTCCTGATAATGCCTGATCTTTTGAGTTGACATTGAGGGGGAGATTCTTAAAGTACGGGGGACTTGTGCAAGATTATTAAGGATGCAATTGTTACCTTGCATCCCTTACTTCCCTACTTTATTTCTCAATTTCTCTCTTGTGTTAAGACTCATTTTATTATTGTTATCTCTTGTGCAAAACATATGTATGGTAAATTTTGATTTATAAAATTCCAACCCTTTTAAATATACACATACTATCATGCCATGATATTAACTATTAGAAGAGAAATCAGTATTATTCAAATCAATAAGATAAGTATACTCACTGTTATTTTTTGTGACAACAGAACACTCAAGTTAACCAAGATTCTAACATTTTTTCATTCCCAGACATAATAATCTAAAATAAGAGATCAAAGGGAACTCACTTCTAGCGTTATTAGTCGCGATGATGCACTTTCAAATTAATTTTCACATGGCTTGTTAGCCACTTAAATGGAATGCAAAAAATGAGGTAGAATCATGAATGACGCCCCTAATTTTGTAGGGCTCACAGTCTGTCACGCCTTACTTTTGTCTCCGTAGCAAAAAATCCCCAAAATTGTGACTGGAGTTCACGATTTTACTTAATAATCGTGACTCCAATTCACGAATTTTTGAAAACGCAACAACTAAGAATTTTACCCTAATTTGATAAATACAAATACAATATTAAAAAAACTCAGTTTTTTTTATTTCATACTTAAGGTTGTGATTTGTGGAAAAAAACTTTGAAGAAAAAGAGGTGCACATAACACTGGTCTGAAAACATAATTTAGATAACTGAAATGTAATTGATCGATTAATTCAGTTATTAACCAAAACCAAATCGATAATTTTGGTTCGATTGACATTTGATTTTAATTCAATTCGATTAGTATTGGTTAATAATCTTATATTGTAAAAGTATAGACTCATCTCTTTGAAAGCTGCCAAGTGTTCCTTTTTGTCCAGATGACATGTGTCATTAAAAGGAAAAACCATATTGTCTTGTATTCTTATGTTTACGTTTCATCCCTCAATCCAAGAAGTTGCGGTTAAATCCTAATGGAAATTACAAAATGTCTTTCAATGTTAACCATAGAAGGCCAACCGTCTGCATCCTTTCTTTCTTATGTTTTCATTTCCTAGCCCCTCAATCAAAGGAGAAGATCAACCGTCTGCTTCCTTTCTTTTTCTTCCCGACAACGGTAGACCTTCACCGACGGTGCGATATTTCAGGCATCTTTATAACGTTTTTGTCATTATTAGTGCAACACCAACAATCTTCCGAAGGAGTCCAAGAAGCCTTTTTAATGGCTTTCAATAATTTTGATTGTAAAATCATCTCAATTACCATATTTATTAAAGGGGTTTTGCATTTGATTTTGTTGTACTCTGGTGTTGTTCTTCGAATTCTACTTTCAACTAGTCTGCCCCATAAAACTCTTTTAGGTATTGATGCCTAATTTTTTTTAATAGCATATAGTCGATCTTATTTTGTTTATTGATTGCTGATTTGTGTTTTGATATTATATTTTGATGTTTCAGTGAGGAGCAGAGCCCTTCAATTTGTTGCTTGTGGTGCCTGTGATAGACTCGGTAATTTAGTAGTTTGTTTTAATGAAATTAAGGAGATATGCTGGTAATGACAAATGATGATGTACAAGAAATCTTGGTTTTGAATTTTATAGATTTTTACATTTCATATTCTAGGGGTTCTGGTTTCATTGGTAAATTATGGCATAGTTTGTCTATGATTGTGTTGTGTCTGACAAATCTTGGTTATAACCTTATGGAAGGGCATGCAATTTTATCATGTTTAGGATCTGATATTAATGTTTTGATGATATGAAAACTTACTTAGTTTGTAATATGATCAGCTGAACCTGTTAGTCAGGTGATGAGTAGTCTAGGATTAGATAGGTATTATGTAAGGGGAAATCTTGCAGCCTAGAAGATCCAAGGGTGCTTGTGTAGAAGAAGGTCAGCTGAGCTCATTAAGTAGACTTAGCCAATTATTGAAGACAGTAGACCAAGGCAGCTGATACAAGTGAAGATGAAGTTGAACTCAAGGAAGAGGAAGAATCTAGCTGAAGTCGAAGACAAGATGAAGAGGCGTGTGTAGTCAGACAAGGACCAGATCAGCTGAGTACTTCATTATCATCTAAGGTCCACCCAGACCAGCTGAGGATAACCCAGATCAGTTGAGGTTCGCAGTATCAACTGAGGTCTGCCCATACTAGCTGAGGACCACCCAGACCAGCTGAAGTCGTCTTAACTGCTGCTTTGAAGAATTGTCCGAGTTGAAGCAAGTCAAGCCAGGGGGACAGAATCAAGCAATGGCTAAATGATTTCCAGAATTGAAGGCAACCAATCAATGGGACAAACTTGATTGATTATCAGGTTGAAATTTGAAAACTTCCAAAAATCAAGAAGCGGATCAATCAATCATCCTAATCAATTGAGTCCAGATTTATATGCGATTTTAACGCTAGTCAAACTCAATAGCTACTGACTTAGTTCCTATAAATAGGAGTACAAGTGAAGAAATTCATAACAAGTTCTATGCAATTTTAGACTTGCAGAAACCCTGCTGAATTTTCTTTTTACTCCAAATACTCTAAAAAAACAACGTAAATCATTTGTAAGGTTTTAAAAAAGCCAGTGAGTTAGTTGCAAGTTTGCACAAACATTTGTAGAGAGTTTGTACACTCAAGATCGTGAGTAAGAGAGAAAGAAGGATTGTAGACAGACCCACAATTCAAGTTGAGTTGTAGAGAGTGGAGTATGATTTAATTTGAACCACTATACATCCTCGTGTCCATGCATTTATTTATTGCTTTACTTACTTGTGCACTAATAACTTTAAAAGGATTTTCACAAAAGAAAATATTTCTGCACTTTAATCCACTAGCGCACTTAGCTTTGTGTTTGCAGTTCTTAAATTCAGACGACCTCCTTGGACGTCTGCTGATTTTATTAAAAGCCAAAATTGAAAAAGTGTTAAGTGCACATCAAGTCTATTCAATCATCCTTCTAGACTTGGTTAAAGTTCTTCTTCCTAAAAACTGTTTGAGGGACCAACAATCATCCTAGATGGAATGAACATTCCTGGAAGTTGAACTATCTCTTGTCCGTATCTCATTCATTCCCTTAGTCTTCGAAAAACAAATAAATATTTTCCATCCGTGGAAAAACCTCTTCCCCCAAATGCCCCTAGCATTTTGTGTTCTTAACCTTAGATCTAACCAAGTGTGCTTCATTGGCTTTATGGTGCTTTTTGATGTACAAAAGACATATGAATGTGTAGGCATACACATGTGAAATGCAAATTTAATGTGGACATAATATTTTATCTTATGAGATGACTGCTGTGGACAATTGTATGAGACTTATAATTCGGCCTTCCTCTTTGTTTTATTTTGAATTCTTTTGGTTTTTGTTTTCACCGAGTTCAAATAATCCTTTTTTCGATCGATAGTAAATAATAAGAAAATCAATTTCAAATAAAGAGAAAGAAAATCTTTATTGTTATAGGGAGACTCTCTTTGATAATTCATAATAACATGTTTAATTTGTTACATGCCTTAAATTGTGAGAATATTTAATGATCTATTTCATCTGATGCGTTATTTTGACATGGAAGAAAGGGAGTATCTAATTGCCTTTGTGTGGAAATTTAGGAGAGCTAGGAATGAAGTGGTCTAAGACAATATATACCACAAGCAGTTCATGCAACTATGAATTTATGCCGTGTTGGTAAAGGACTTGGTGTGGACTTCTTCCATTGCATGACCTGCAATTGTTGCTTGGCAAATTGCTTTGTAAATGAAAATTAATGTGTGGATTCCTTAAAGATGCAAAAAAACGATGAGGCATCAAAAGATTTGGAATTTTATTGTTACTGTGAAATCTTAACTAATAATATTATTTTTCAAAATTGCCAACATCAAACTATTGGCCCTGTAATTAGTTATCCATTATTGAACCTGTGTGTACAAATAAAATTACGTGGAAATGGAAAGACAGCTGAAAGAATATACCTAGATATATGTGTGTGTATTTGTATGGTAGGAAAAGGATTGCATGTAGTGCATTACGAAGCTAGCTCATTAGAGGCTTTTCCTTTAGCAATATTGAAAAACTAAAAAGAGATCTCAATTTTGTGTTATATATACCAAAGTGGGGGAGAGAGAAGAAGCGGTGGGAGTGAGAATGTTCTTAGTGTGAATGTTTATTTGAAGGATGCCTTTTTCTTTTCTTTTTTTTGTTCAGAGTAGGAACACGAACTAAATCTTTAGGTTAGAGTTCTGTAGAATAACAAAAAATATGCTATAAGAGATGTAGTTGAGAATGCTAAAGTCATCTCTGAAAGTGTTGAGTAGGGGTGTGAATGGAATAAATCTCTATTAAGATACAATGAAACATTGGTTCTAATTAGTTTACAGAACATTGAGCCAGTGACTTTAATCGGTTGTATCCAAATCTATTCAGGTTTGGGTTATGGCTTTGCGATATTAATCGGCAACTAGATTGCTTCGTGAGATTTGTTTCCAAGATATGATTTTTTTTCAATTTTATTTTGTATATATATCACTCAGTTTACTTTTTTATGATTTTTTTGCCTATTGTATTTGTCTATCCGATCTCGTAATTGAAGGATGTGATTTATTTTTTCTATTGTATTTTGCAGGCCTGTCTTACATTGTGATTGATTTTACCGTTTCTTATTTCAATGTTGTAAACATTTTCTATGGAGGTCCCTTCTTGACTATGTCTCTTTATTTTATTATATTTTTTTGTATTTCAATTACCATAGGCAACCTAAATTTTTTTTTATTTCATAATTACCGCAGACAACCATTAAAAAGGGCTTTGATCAACTATTTTTTCCCATGAACATAAATTTTTCGAAGAATGCTCGTCCTTTGCTTCATTCAAATATGTAAAAGATTTGAAACTCAACAACCTTTTGCAAGATGTTCTAGTACACCTTCTACGTATATGCATAAACATCAATCAAATTGGGAACATCACTACCATCTCAAGATGCAAAATACCAGGCAACTGCAAAAGGTACGTAAAAAAATTTGAAGATAGCAAGAAAAAAAATTATATATCTCATTCTAAACATGCCATCATGCAAAACAAGATCATAATGCAAGCCCCAAACTAAGACACACCATAAGAGACAAAAGGTCAAGGGGTTCACACACAAGCTCAGAAGCTGCCAAACGTGGACGAGACCTACTTAGCCCAAAGCCAAAAAAAAGGTAACCAGAAGATAATATATTATAATTAAAGATCAAAGTTACAAAAAGAGACAAACTAAAATAAAATATATAGGTACAATACAAAGATTAAAATTTGAAGACAACGTACTACTGAAGTGCCAACATTGTGCTGCATTGGTCTGGAAATCGGAAGCCATACAAAAGAAAAAATAAGGAAAACTAGTATTCTCCATATGTTGCCAACAAGGACGAGTATAACTACCAAAAAAATGGGAACTACTAATTTTACTCGCCAACCTTCTAGAGCAATCAAATTCATTACGCAAAAATATCAGATCATACAACTCCATTCTCGCGTTTACATCAATGGGAGCCAAGATTGATAAATCAATAGAAGAAGGAATTGGACCATATACAATTAGAATCCATGGATAAAATTGCCATTCAATTGGATCATTATTACCCCCCCTTCCCCCGAAGGGGAAACACCATGTTTTGCTCAATTGGACATATACGATACTGTAAATGAAGTGCAGAATTGTATCAAAGCCGTGCCGTGGAGGAAAAAGAAAGATCAATTGGATGGGAAAATAGTCAAATGACTAATTGAGATGATGGACGAGAACAACGACCTTACCAAAGAATTCAGAAGATCAAGAGACCAATACGAAATGGGGGACAAGAAAGAGCTTACCATTAGGTTAATTAGCCAAAAGATAAGAGGTCGACAATATGTCTTACCAACATCAGATGAGCTTGCACGATTAATTGCAGGTGAAAACTCAGGCGAGAGGGATATCATCGTGCACGATAAAGCCAAAAAACTTCAACGCATTAGTGTGTTACTTCCAAGATACATGGCATTACAAAATCCTTTATTGTTTCCTTACGGAGAGCCTGGATTCCACAACCAAATCCCCAACAATCAAGGAAGCTCAACAAACAACCGCAAATTTATCTCAATGCTGGAATATTATGCATATAAAATGCAAACAAGGTTGATAGAGGGAAAAACGATTATCGGGTCTAGTCTATTATTCCATCAATATGCAGTAGATTTATACACTACAATGGATAAAAAACAATCAAAGCAAATAAGAGTTGAACTTTACAACAAGTATGCGATGCAGTTGCAAGAGGAGACACCGATGCAAAACTATTAGGAAAAAGGAAAAGTTTTCCTTTTTCATACACAATGAACCCTAGATACATGGTAGAAAATAACATGATGCAATGGCAGTTTGCAGGTGGAAAGGAAATTCATCTTTGTTCATCACAATTACAGCCAATGTTTTAAAAAACTAATTCCGGAACCGAGGAATTTTTCTATAGTAAACCTAGACGTGGGAACTGGTTTGAACCGAGGCGTAGACTATATAAATTAATATATATATATAACACCAAATCAAGACATACTAATTAACATTAATACCATAAATCCATAACCAAATCAACACATACTAACTAATAGTAATATCAATACCATAAATCAACCATAACATAAATTGAATACCAAATCAAATTATTCATCCAAATACTAATTAAAAATTCATGATCACTCTCATTTTCATTTCATTCATCATCAAAAAGCTCATCAATTTCTTCATCCACAAGTCTATGAACCTCTTTTTCTTTTCCTACATATAAATATAAACAAGTAGATGATTAGATAGAAGTATAGAACCTATAAGCTTTAAATATTAATCTAAAATAGCTTCTAAAAATTAAGTTTCTTTGAAGAAAATCTCTTCCTCTTATTTGATATGGAGGAAGTTGTCCCTTCTTCCAAATCATCCTCAAAATCAATAAAATCATCTTCTTCCACATTGACTTCATCATCTGGACTGACAACCCACTCATCACCAGAAGGTATGTCATCAACAATCAAAGGATCTTCTTCCACCTTTCTTGATTGTTTCTTTAAGTGCTTGTTCTTCAACCTTTTATTGTACATGATGTACCCCAACTTGTTGAGCTTAATTGTGGTTAGACGATTTCTCTTCTTTGTATGCACTTGATTGAATGTAATCCAATTACGCTCACATGTCGAAGCCGAACAAGTAAGGCCTAGAACTCTCATTGCAAATGACTTGAGTTCAGGTACTTCATCTCCAAAGTGTTCCCACTAATCAACTAAATTAAAATAGAAAATAAATTATAAAATTATTAGAATTAAAATAAAATAGTTAATGCTTGATTATAAAATAAATACTGACCAGGTGAGCGAGTTTTGTATGTAGCCAAAGCTGCCCTCGTGCAAAATAACTCTCTCTTATTTTTGTACTCGTCAAGAGCAACATCAATCTTCATATATATGTCATCATCCTTGATCATTCTCTCCATACAACTAATCAAGCCTCTTTTTATCTTGGTATGCTCAAAAACATTCTCACTCCACCTGTATCGTGGATTCAAATAGTATGCAGTTGCATGTAAGTCACGGTGCAACTGCTTCTCCCACTTTTCATCAATGATGCTCCAAATCTCCTTGTATGCAGCTAAGTCGTCATTCAAATTCTTAACTATTTTTTCTTTGGCCTCATCCTTAGCACCATAAATAAATCCCATCGCCGGAGTTTGTTCACCATCTACCATTCTCAGTATATCCACAAAAGGCTTTGTCGTCTTAATACGATAAACCACACTAGTCCAAAAGGAATTAGCCATGATAATTTTTTTAACATATTTGTCGTCCTTTTTTTTTGCCCATTCTTTTGAAACAAAAATTTGCTGCAATGGTTGCTTCAAGCTGTACATGCTCTTCAATGTGAGATAGACAGTGGCAAATCAAGTGACAGCTGGTCGAAGAAGATCTTTCTTAGAAAATTTTCTTGTTAAGCTCAAAACCCACTGATGGTTGTGGATGTAGTTGGTCACTTTTTTTGCTTTAAGCAAAGCATTCTTGTGCTGTGGCAATTCACCAATCTTCTCAAGCATTAGATCTATGCAATGAGTTGCACATGGAGTCCAATACAAGCTTGTCCTTTTCTCCATTAACTTACGCCTTGCTGCTTTGTATGCAGCTGCATTATCTATTATCACCTAGACAACATGTTCCTCGCCAATTTCTTCCACAACCTCATCTAGCAACTCAAACAATTTATTAGCATCTTTCACAATGTTACTTGCATCAACAGTCTTCAAAAACACCGTCCCATGTTTATTGTTAACAAGAAAGTTGATCATACTTCTGTTTCTCTTGTCTGACACCATCTGATAACAATGAAACTCCAGTGTGCTTCCAAGTTGTCGTGATCTCATCTACAATATCAGATGTTGTCTTCACTTCTTATTGTAGGATCCATGTACTCAACTCATGCATTGATGGAGGCTTCAATCCTCTACCATAACTCCCGATTGAGCGGACAATACTAATGAATGATGGGTTTCTAACACAATTGAATGGAATCCCATTTTCGAAAAAGAACCTCCTAATATCTAAACAAACTTGACTCCTGAATTTTTTAGGATTTGTAGGAGGAATTTCTTTGTTTTCTAAATCTTCACCCTCATTGACCATATATCGATTCAAATGCCCTTTGACTGCCCTATCACCAATGATGGAAGAACCTCTGCCTTCAAATGGAAGGCCACGAATTCCCGTAGCATTACTATCTTGACCAACATAAGCTCCTTCATCGATTGTCTTATTGAGCTCCCGTTGTCTTGAATGTTTTGTTTCCGCAAATGGCTTCAAATATTCTTTCATGAACCCCCTGACTTCATCACTCACTTTATCACATGGAGCTATATTATTGTGATTGCCTGCAAGGTGATCCTTGACTCTCTTTACGCCACCTTTGATATCCTTTCCACAATATTTGCACCGATAATACTTGTATCCCTTTTTTTTTACCTTCTGGCGGCACTTCAATTTCATCAACATGATCCTATGTCGGGTCTTTTCGTTGTGGTCCACTCATTTAGATAACTGCAAATCTGCAATTAATTAAACAAAACTAAAAATTACTAGTAACTATTAAATTAATTAATTAAAATTTATACTAACTGTTAAATTAATTAATTAAAATTACTAAAAATAGTATTAGGTTTTTGTTATTAAATTAAACTGACAGGATTAGTACATTAAATTGTACCGATTTTAACTTCGGTAATATATAAAAATCATCATCTAAATCACTAATTCATTATATTATTATATAATATAATTTAATAATATATAAAAGCCATTATCTAAATCATTATTATATTATTATATTATATAATATTTTCAAAGTCTATCATGATTCATATTAAAGTGATAAAGTGGTTGCCCTGCCATGGCCATGCCAACTGCGAATTGCAAGTACTCTTCACGTGCTTTTAAAAAAATAAATAATAATAAAAAAATAAAAAGTAGTTTAAAGACGTGTGCCTGCCATTATATGTCGAAACCGATAGTGGGCAAGTTCATTAGTTTATATTATAAAGTCAATACATATATCTATATATACATATATATATATATATCTATATATATATACATAGATATATATAATAGAAGAAAATATTTCATTTTTATTCTGGGGAGTAAGATAATTATCCCACCAGCCTTTAAGCTGTCCTGTAAAACCAACAGTAATGGCTTGTGCAGTTTGCACGTCATCATTACCACTTATTCTACAGGCAGAGCTGTACATAAGCATACGATGACATTGGGTGTAGATATATCTATCACTTCCTGGTATCATATTGAGAAAATTATGAAATCGTATCAAATCAATACATATCTCTACTATCACATGGCTCTGATATCACATAAACACAGGATCGGGGATCTGGATCATATCAGTAGTATAGCTATGGATCTTTTTCACGACACAGATTGGAAATTACTGAGGACATC